>ML260162.1:0-15222 GCA_005239495.1 Nicotiana undulata | reverse complement strand
GTATGTTTGGATATCAATCGTTGAAATGCTAAAAGAGGAAACAAATGGAGATATGTTGTAAAATCTACTTTGAAACTAAAATCGGCTAACTCACACGAAATAATGTATGTTATGAACGCGGGGTAATACGTTGGGCAGGAAAGGCAATCCAGGTCCGCTTGACTGGGTTCACCCAGTTAGGCGGCGGTCTCGTCCCTCGATTTTGGGGCGTGACATACTTGGTATCAGAGCCTAAGGTTTTAAAAATGTCCTAGGATGTCTCGGATTCGTGTCTAGTAGAGGCCTTCTTATCGGTGTGTTGTCGACCACATCTATAATTAGGGGGATACATGGACATTCATGAATTTCACCCTTCTTTGATACTCCAATCGTGCGATAGAGCTCAAGTTAGGGAGTTAGCTTTCTCTCCAAACCTTTCTCTCAAAACGAGTAACCATGATACCATAATCCGCGTGTTTGAAGCCATGAGGATTGAATGATCCCACCATTGAGTCTGAAGGGACTGCCCAAGGGCTTGTTAGGAGAATGTATTGAGCTGTGGAGGGATTGGTAGAACCTATCGCTAAGAGAGGAGTGCCCTTGTCCCTATTGATGTCCCTGCACCACCAAACCCTATAGTATATCGGTATGGTACCAACATACTCTTGATTGCATATGTACATCCATATTGAAGAACTTTCATAGGCATGGCCTTAATAAATGTTGAGTCACAAACCATTGCATGCACCTACTCCTCCTCAAGGTAAGGCGATCGTCTTACCACTGAACTCATAGGCTACACTGCCACTCTCCCACTTAGTTAAACTCATTCCTTTAAGAAACTACCCGACTTCCGTCTCTGACGCCTGGCATCTAGAGATTTAGCCTCCACCTGACACTTCTCATATGTCTCCCTTCATCGCATGCTTCTCAACTGTGGCCTCAATTCAATATCATCCTCTGTGGCTCTTGAACCAGCAGATCACCACGACTTCAAACTCCTCGAAGATTGTCTTTCTCGAGCTTCCATTATTAGAAGTAACTATTCAATTCTAAACCACTACACACCATGATCTCTCGCAATCGCTTCTTCAACAGTCTAACCCAATGCAACCAAAGAGCTATAACACCGGCAAACTTAACACATGTTATTCAATCAAACAACGATACCACAACACAGGTGAATACTCCACCTTGCTTGTTAACACCAAGTCATACTGCCTTACCAACCTGAACCAGAGCATAGTCTAAATGCCTTTCCTCTGCCAAAACTCAAATACTGAAATCTCGAAACCCACTCTGAGAAGACCTCCCTTCGAGCCATTCATCACCCCGACATATGGGCAAGCATTTTACCATCATAACAATGTCATGCGATAACCAAATGTAAGCATATTAACATCCTGAGCATAGTCTCAAGGCTCCCAGACACATAGCTACTGAGCTGGAAAAACATAATATCCTTTTGCAGAGTGATAGCAACAACCCAATCAACTATTTACGGAAACATCACGCATCATATCTGTAGCACCATTACAACTCCTCAAATTTCCGATTCATAAAAAGTGCTTCGTGACGCGTATGATTGAGTAGGAAGAAACATAGGCATAAGCCTTAAGGGAATCAAATCGCACGACGAGGAATGATGAAGGGAATTACTCCTACAGCCCCGTAGCCTCTCGAAGATAAGTACAGACGTCTTTGTACCGATCTTCAAGACTCTACTAGACTTGCCCATGACTCATGACACTTACGTGAACCTAGAGATCTGATACCACCTTGTCACAACCCAAAATCATAACTCAGGCCATGATGGCGCCCAACAACGGGTTCAGGCAAGCCAACACTTATTTAACTAAGGGTTCTTCCACCTTAAATTACATATTTCCTCGTATACCAGGTTATAAGTTATGAAACATAATATCGAAAAGATAATTTATCATTTTTAACCAAAAGCAGCCATAAGGAGGCTTGAACACAAAATAATATATACAATCCATGATAACTACTACGTGTGTGACAGGAACTAGTGTCACGAGTGTCACGGGCATACTAACTGGATAGACAAAAGGTAGAATATACAATCCCACTATCTGAAACAAATAGACGGGAAAATAAATAAAAGAAACTCCATGGTGCTGCTGAGGATCGTTAGGAAAAGCATCTCACCGTGAAGTCAGGTCTGCTACAGTCAATATCTAGCACCGGTCCGATAACCAGAAGCACCAGCCTCACCTGTATAGTTAAGTACAGAAGTGCAGCATGAGTACATATTAAATAAATATGTACCCAGAGAGTATCCCGTCTAATCTCGAAGAAGTTGTGACGAGAGGTCGACTCGATACTCACTAAGGTCCAATAGCAATAATATAAAACAGGATATAACGAAATGCAGTAGACATGGGAGGCAGTAAGTAGTAAATACATGTCACGTACAGAACATCCAAGTAACTACCGAATCTAAACAACAATGTATACCTTCCTCTTTCCCGAGTATCGGTCGGGCCAATTTAAATGAAATAGAACTAGATAGTCATGCGCACACAAGGATAAGACAACCGGCCGGAGTCGTAAGGTAGTATATAAACACTGAATGGTCGTAAATCTCCCCACGATCGCGAATCATACCTGCGGCTCGTGTGCTGACTCGATTATAAAGCTCCCCACGGTCGCGAATCATACATGTGACTCGTGTGCTGACTCGATTATACTGATTAAATATAAAGCTCCCCACGATCGCGAATCATACCTGCGGCTCGTGTGCTGACTCGATTATAAAGCTCCCCACGGTCGCGAATCATACATGTGACTCGTGTGCTGACTCGATTATACTGATTAAATATAAAGCTCCCCACGATCGCGAATCATACCTACAACTCGTGTGCTGACTCGATTATATACAATTACCTTTAAATCTGCCGTGGCGTACGGCCCGATCCCATAAGAGTATCTTTAAATCCGCAGTGGCGTACGGTCCAATCCCATAAGAGTAGGGGAAATCACACCCCGCTCGCGGAATGTAAAGTGCGAAGCGCTCACATGCACACACAATATTATTTTCTTTCCATAATACTTCCATAAACAATTTCTTTTATATCATTTTTCGTAAAACAACTCCTTTCATTTCTTTGTTCGTAAAACAAATCCCTTCATATTATTTTTTGTAAGAAACTTTCCTTTTTTATGTTATTTAAATTCGATAAATCTCAGAGAAACAGAACTACGTACAACAAGGTTTCATAACATATAATTCATTACGAGAAGAACACAGGACATGATGTGGGGCCTAACTACCCGGACATAACAATAATAGTCGCTACGTACGGACTCTCGTCACTTAGTACGTACATAGCCCCCACAAACAATTACATACCGCACATAGAACACCTATGGGGATAATTCCCTCTTACAAGGTTAGAAAGGAGACTCATCTCGTGTCGAAACTACCCCTCAGATCAAGGACGCGCCCCGCAACTCCGAACTCTATAACCGAGGACTCGAAACTGAGTCGATTCTCTTGCTCCCTCAGAATTGCGTCTCCCACTAAAAGAACTTCTCTGTAGAACGTCATTGGAAATGGAAGAAAGATGATTCTTTTCCATGTTTAAGGGTAGACTACGATCTCTTTCCCAATTGCTTTTACAAAATAATCAAATTTTGGTCATGTACATATTTGTATAACGATTAATTTGATAAGTTCCATAAAGTCACTTCGTTTGGACCATAGAAAAAGATTTCAAGAAATGGTTATGAATGCTCCTTATACATGAGGTTGGATAACGTTAATGGTCTTCTATAATTCACATTCCCAAAGAAGACCCTTACGTGGCAATTTTCATCTTTTGACTCATCATGCATTTTAGTTCCACTTGGCTTGGCTTAATGCCATGTGTCAGCTCCAAAAATATATTTATCCGCATAATTAAGAATTATCTCAAATTACTTGGGATATTATTCACTTTTAACATATCTTATATATCTTACTATCATGGTCAGGTGGTACTAGTTCATAATTACCGGGAATATTAGCTCGGGCCGTATTTTATTCCAAAATATCAAACCTTGACGAAAATCATTCATTTTTTTTCAATTTTCTTATCCTCTCACATTCACAAATTTACTTATCCCTTGTTTGAAATAGCGTGATACTTATAAATTCGAAATAAATCTCATTTAGGAAAACGAGGTCCGATTAACGTAAAACGACTGGTCAGATCATTACACATCCTCTACAAATGTCCAAATTACGACTTCTTTACCTTTCTGGAAACTAGACACGAAGGGAAAAAACTTTCATTTTTGAATCATCTCAAAATTCTTTGTAGATCAAAAGATATAAGCCTCCGAAGTCGGACCAGTGGCCCAGCTCCTCCACCGCAGACCGCGAAAACACGGCCGCGGCCGCGACGCCTCCCACCGCGGCCAGCACAAAAAGGACCGCGGACCATGGTGCTGGGATCAGGGATTTGACCCCTCTGACCTGCAACAACTATATTTTTGCTTAAAGACATCCCGGGACATATCCGGAACTCACCCGAGCCCTCGGAACTTCAAACAGAACGTTCCAACAAGTCCCAAATCATCCCACGGACTTTCTCGAGCCTTTGGAACACCCAAAACAACACTAAAACCTCATAATCACACCTCAAAATCCCTAGAATCAAACTTAAGAACTTTGAGTTCTTGAATTCGTCAACAATGCGCCGAACCGACCTATACTACTCGGAGTGACACCAAATTTTGCGAGCAAGTCATATTCGACATTAAAGACCTGCTCCTACTTTCTAAATCGCATTCCGACCCCGATATAAAAATTTCCACTTCCGGTCGGATTCTTCAAAAACCTTCAAATTTCTATCTTTAGCCAAATGGCTTCAAAATGACATCCCGACATCCGAATTCACTTCTGATCGCGCTCCCAACTCCTGAATCACCATACAGAGTTATTCCTAGACTTGAAATCCCAAATGGACATCTATAACACTGAAATTATTCCAACCCAAACTTGTGAAATTTCTTCTAAAATGCTATCTTCCGTAATATACGCCGAAACGCTCACGGGTCATCCAAAACCCGATCCGGACATACGCCCAAGGCCGAAATCATCATACAAACATGCTGGAACCTTTAGATATTGATTCCGATGTCATTTACTCCAAATTCCACTCTTAGCCGACTCTTCCAACTTAAGGTTTCTAAGATGAGAATTCTCTTTCCAAATCCACCCGAACTTCCCAAAATTTCAATTTCGACCATGCGTACGAGTCATAATACCTGAAATGAAGCTTCTCATGACCTCAAACAGCTGAACGACGCACTAGATCTCAAAACGACCGGTCGGGTCGTTATATTCTCCCCCACTTAAACAGACGTTCGTCCTTGAACGTGCTAATAACTACTCCGGGGTTATCTGAAATCACTGTTTAACACCTCGAGCACCTGCCTGTGCCACCACAACCCAGTTGAGCACATTAACTTGATCAAATCTGAAGATATTCTCTTTTATCCATATAATAAGCTCAGAACCCAGTTCCAACACCTGCAATTTCTTTGCGAGGCCTATTTCCAATATATAAACACTGTATCAACTACTACACGAGGTACCAAGACATGGCTGCATACCTTTGCTGAATTTAGCACCATACACCGTATATTTTCTAATCCAACCACAATGACATTCCGTGAACCTTAATAGCCAAAATTCAACAAATTTGATGCTCCCAATGCATCTGATGACATACATAACTGTAAAGACCCGTAAAAATTTCTTGTGTAAAATAATGCCCGAATAAGTCCCCGAGTTGTTATATCTGTGGAAATTCTTAAACCGGACATTGATTGTGTAAAAGTACCCCGGGATTTGAAAGAACTTAATTTCGGTCCCTGCCCAACTGAAGGACAACTATGCGGTCCAATCTGCGACCACATTTCGGTTCTGCGAACCGCATAGCTGTCGCATTATTGCCTTTGAGTTTTGGGGAGGGGAGTTATGCGACGCGTAATGCGATCGCATAACGTGTATGCGGACCGCATAGTGTTCGCATACACGGGCAGAATGTTTTCAAAATTTTGGCCCACTTGGGGGGCCATTATGCGGTCCAATATGCGGACTGCATTCCTGATCGCATATTCGACACGGTCTGTTAATTTTCTAAATTTTTATACCCGACCCCAGTTTCATTTAACCCCTACCCCCTTTCATTTTAACTGGTTTCTAATCAAAATAGAGAGAAGTGAGGGTGGGTTCTAGAGAGAGAAGTACTCATCTTCCCCAATTTGGTCCTCCATCTCTACTCAGGCCTGGAAGTTTATCGAGTAGACGTCATCTTCTTCATCATAAGAGGTAAGTATTCACCTTATTTCCCCAAATTTTCAGAATTTAGCTATGAATAAAACACACATAGGTTGGTTCTTGAGGATGAAAATTTGAGACCTTGCATGCATGTGAATAATCTTCCATAACCCAGTAAAGGGAAGGAAGTAGAGTAATCTTTCACTAAAAAGGGTTGAGTTAATCTAAGGGATCACATAGTGTTTGATAAAATGCTCAAATGAATTCGAGACTCCTAATTCTAAGATAAATGTGTCGCATTGTGAACTAGATTGACGGTGCTAAGCGGTTCGGTGAATTGCGATAGAAATTAAAAAGGGAAACTCGACTCCAGGTATGTATGGCTAACTTTAATCTTTGTAAAAATCGCTTTGTGGTGCCCAAACATACGTTACGTGTATTAATGTGAATATGTGCAACTGGTTGTACGAATTGTGTTGAAGCATGAAGTGTATTCCTTGCCTGTCTTTAGTTGATCACCACACTGCCGTGTTATGTGAAATGATGCTAGTAGGATAATAAACCCAAGAGTATGAATGTATATGCTAAAGGCTGTGTAACAAGTAATGAAAAGGAGTTGTGGTGTGATGTAATTGAATAAAACGGATGTGGCGATATCGTATATGATTCACTATTTGGTCAGGTTTGTTGTGGCCCGGTTTCTCTTTTTATACGTATTATGGGTTGTAAAGAAGCTATATTCCTATTGTTGAAATGTTCTGTGATTGAATTGTGAATTGTCATTGTTGGCATGAGATATGATTGCTTGGTGGGATCGGGTTGCGCGCCGCAACAGAAGGGATAAGGGTGATATGTGAGATGTGATAAGGGTGTTATTGTGATTGTCCGGTAGGATCGGTTTGCATGCCGCAACAGAAACACAACAAATGATTGTGAATGTCCAGTGGGATTGGGTTGCACGCCGCAACAGAAATATAATAAATGATTGTGATTGATAGGTGGGATCGAGTTGCGCGCCACAACTGAAGAAATAAGGGTGGAATGTTGAGAAAGAACAAGGGTGGAATTGTAATTCTAATTGCGATTCTGATTGTGATTAAGTGAAAATTGTGGAACTTCCATTGTGTTCTTTCTATATTTTGTGCGGTGACTGTGTGACCCTCTGTTTGTCTCTTGCCTTTGCATTGTTGAGTTTACTTAGAGTAAAGTTTGTTCATACATACCAGTACAATTCAAATGTACTGACGCCCTTTGCCGGGGACGCTACATTCTTGTGATGATTGTAGGTGGTTCTATAGCAGGTACTCCAGCCCACCGACAGTAGTGCCTCCTCTACGTCCTATCAGCTGTCTTGGTGAGTCCCTCTCCTCTCGGGGCCCTGTGTGGTTCATGACACCTCTTCTTCCGGATTTTTATTTTGGTATTTGTGTAAGGTATAGCCGGAGCCTTGTTACCGGTAAGTATTATATAACTCATTCGTACTCTTAGAGGCTCCGTAGACAGGAAATGTGGGTTATGTACATATGTATTTTGGGCAGTATAACTTGTAGACCACGTAAAGTAAAATTGTGTGTTATGAATATCTTGTAAGTATTGTACCACATGTTGGTAACGAAAGAAATCTATGATGTAATTTCAGATTGTAAGAATGTGTCGTAATTATAAATGAATAATGTACATTGGAAATCTTGGGGTAATACATGGGATGGAAAATGGAATCCAGGTCCACTTGACTGGGGTTACCCGGTCGAGCGCTGGTCGTGTCCCTCGGTTTTGGGGCGTGACAAACTTGGTATCAGAGCCTAATGTTTCAAAGGAGTCCTAGGATGTCTCGGAGTCCTGTCTAGTAGAGCCCTTCTTATCGGTGTGTTGTCGACCACATCTATAATTAGGGGGCTACATGGACATTTAGGAATTGCTCTTTTTATTGTTATTCTATATCGTGCGGTGGGGTGGAAAGTTAAAATGTCCTTGTCTAGTTCGTGATTTGTTCCAGAACTTTTCAGTAATGGCACCAAAGAAGAGAGCTCGACTCTGCCTTGAGGCCAATGCCACCCCAAGTGTGGCTGTGAATTATGTACCTAATAGTGCGGGTGGGAGTGACTCCCCGACCTTGAATCTGCCGGACCCTTCTATTCCGGATCCAAACATTCCTGTTCCTGCGGCGCGGAGGGTGCTGCAATCCCCCCCACTTATATTCCTGATCCCTCTACGGTTCCAGCTTCCGATCCCGGTACGTCCGAGGGGGACCTCAGAGGAGCTATTCATATGTTAACTCAGTTGGTGGCCGCTCAGGACCAAAGATCTCATGCTACCCCTGCGTCCTCTAGCGGACAGGGAGATTCCGCCGGCTCCAGAGTCAACCAGTTTCTGCGGTTGGCCCCTCCAGAGTTCTCGGGTACAGATCCAGAGGCTGATCCATAGGATTTTCTTGAGGAGATGTACAAGACCTTTCGGGTGATGAAGGCCACAGGGACAGAGGGGGTTGAGTTAGCTTCGTACAGGCTGAGGGGAGCAGCATATTTCTGGTTCGAGATATGGGAGGGTTCCCGTGGGGAGGGAAGTCCTCCGGCTAGATGGGGCGAGTTCGTGGATACGTTCATGGATCACTTTTTGCCTGCCGAGACTGTGGCAGCCCATGCTACGGAGTTTGAGATCCTCAAGCAGGGCAGTATGAGTGTGTGGGAGTACCATATGGGGTTCGTGCGGTTGTCTAAATATGCTCCCCAGTTAGTGTCGACCATGGATGCTTGAGTTCGATGATTTGTTCAGGGTCTCAGTCCTTTGGTTGTGAATGAGGCTGCTACAATGACTTTGCACTCGGATATGAATTATGGAAAGGTCGTGGGGTTCGCCCAGGCCACGGAGGCTAAAAAGTTGAAGATACGGGTAGACAGGGAGAGTAGCGACAGAGCCCGGTCGGTGGGTCACTCAGGGAGCACAGTTGTAGGGGGGAGACTAGTTCAGGGGAGGGGGCCATCAGGGCCATCCTAGTCTTATGCACAGTCTTCAGCCAGTGCACCGCCATCCGTGCACCGTTATCAGCCGAATAGTCATTGGAGACCAGGATCCGACAGTAGGAGACCCCTTCAGTTAGGTCGTCTCGGAGGAAGGTTCCAGCAGCAAGGGAGGGCTTCCTGCCCTAAATACGGAGGGTTCCATATTGAGGCCTGTTATTTGGATCGCTCGATATGCTACAGGTGTGGGGTGAGGGGTCATTTTCAGCGGGATTGCCGTGCGCCCAGCCAGGGCATGGGTAGGGGATTTGCCCAGTTATCCGGTTCTTCAGCCGCCACATCTTCAGCGCGTCCTCCAGCTCCAGCAGGACGTGGTGTAATTAGGGGTGGGGCTCGTGGTAGAGGTGGACCCAGCCGATTCTATGCTTTGAGTGGTCACCAGAGTGCAGAGGATTCTCCAAATGTTGTTGGTATTCTGAATGTTCAAGCACTTGATTGTTATGCTCTTATTGATTCGGGGTCCTCCTTGTCTCATGTTACCCCATTTATTACCTCAAGTTTTGGGATAGAACCCGAACAGCTTCATGAGTCGTTCTTTGTATCGACTCCGGTTGGCGATTCTATTATAGCAGCGCGAGTCTATGAGAATTGTGTTGTCACGGTATGTGGTCGCGTTACCACGGCCGATCTTATTGAGATTGGGATGGTAGATTTTAATATTATTATGGGAATGGACTGGCTTTATTCTTGCTTTGCTAAGCTCGACTGCCGAACGAGAGTCGTGAGACTCGAGTTTCCTAATGAGCCGGTTATTGAGTGGAAGGGCAATGGTGTGGTGCCAAGGGGTAGGTTTATTTCCTACCTTATGGCCTCGAAGATGATTAAGAAGGGGTGTATCTATCATTTGGTCCGGGTCCCGGACAACGCTTCAGTAGTGTCGGCCCCCGAGTCCGTGCCTGTTGAGAATGAGTTTCTTGAAGTATTTCCGAACGAGCTTCCAGGGATTCCGGCAGATAGAGAGATCGATTTTGGGATTGATGTACTACCAGATATGCAGCCAATATCTATTCCACCATACAGAATGGCGCCAGCAGAGTTGAGGTAGTTAAAGGAGAAGTTGAAGGATTTATTAGATAAGGGGTTCATTCAGCCGAGTGTGTCGCCGTGGGGTGCTCCTGTTCTTTTTGTTAGAAAGAAGGATGAGTCGCTTCAGATGTGTATTGATTATCGGTAGCTCAACAAAGTCACTATCAAAAACAAATATCCATTGCCTCGAATAGATGATTTGTTTGATCAATTGCAAGGTGCGAGGTTCTTCTCCAAAATTGATTTACGGTCTGCGTATCATCAGTTGAAGATCAGAGAGCAGGATATTCCTAAGACCGCCTTCAGGACTCGTTATGGTCATTTTGAATTTTTGGTAATGTCCTTTGGGCTGACCAATGCTCCAGCAGCTTTCATGGATCTTATGAATAGGGTTTTCAAACCATTTCTAGACTCCTTCGTGATTGTTTTTATTGATGACATCCTTGTCTACTCGCGGAGTCGGGAGGATCATGCTAATCACCTCAGGGCAGTTTTGCAGACTCTTCATCATCACCAGTTGTATGCTAAATTTTCGAAATGTGAGTTTTGGCTAGAATCAGTCGCGTTTCTGGGTCATGTTGTTTCCAGGGAAGGGATTCGAGTTGATCCCCAGAAGATCGCGGCAGTGAAAGATTGGCCTAAACCAACGACCCCGACGAAGATTCGCAGTTTCTTGGGTCTAGCTGGGTATTATCGGAGGTTTGTTGAGGGATTCTCTACCCTCGCCTCCCCATTGACTAAATTGACGCAGAATGCGGTGAAGTTCCAGTGGTCCGACGCTTGTGAGAAAAGTTTTCAGGAATTGAAGTCGAGATTGACTTTGGCACCGGTATTGACCTTGCCAGAAGGTATAGAGGGATTTGTCGTTTATTGCGATGCCTCAAGGGTTGGTGTGGGGTGTGTGTTGATGCAACATGGGAAGGTTATAGCGTATGCCTCAAGGCAACTCAAGAATCACGAGAAGAATTATCTGATGCATGATTTGGAGCTCGCGACTGTGGTGTTTGCATTAAAAATTTGGCGGCATTATCTTTATGGAGTCCACGTGGATGTGTTCTCAGACCAAAAGAGTCTTCAGTATTTATTCAAGCAGAAAGAACTAAATCTTAAGGCAACGGAGGTGGTTAGAATTGCTTAAGGATTTCGATATGGACATCTTGTACCATCCAGGAAAGGCGAATGTGATGGCCGACGCTCTCAGTCGGAAGTCTATGGGTAGTTTGGCTCATTTGGAAGCAAATAAGAGGCCCTTGGCTCGGGAGGTTTACCAATTGGCCAATTTGGGGGTCTGTCTTTCGACCTCAGGCGAAGGGGAGGTTATGGTGCATAATGGGGCAGGATCGTCACTTGTAGCGAAAGTTAAGGAGAAGCAGTTTATTGATCCGGCATTGGCACATTGAAGGAGGCAATTCTGAATAACAAAATTTCGGCATTTTCACTTGGCAGCAATGATGGAGTGTTGCATTATCAAGGTAGGATATGTGTCCCAGATATAGATAATCTCCGGGAGAGGGTAATGGCGGAGGCTCATAGCTCCAGGTATTATGTGCACCCAGGTTCTACAAAGATGTATCATGGTCTCCGGGAGATCTATTGGTGGAGCGGTATGAAGAGGGGTGTGGCAGACTTTGTGTCTAGATGACCGAATTGCCAGCAGGTAAAGGCCGAGCATCAGCAGCCCGGTGGGTTAACTCAGCTTATGGAAATACCGACGTGGAAATGGGAGATGATTAATATGGATTTCGTGGTGGGGTTACCTTGCACTCATCACAGGTTCGACTCAATTTGGGTGATAATGGATCGATTCACCAAATCAGCCCACTTTTTGCCAGTCAAGTCCAACGATACTGCAGAACGTTATGCTTAGTTGTATATCAAGGAGATAGTCAAACTTCATGGAACTCCAGTTTCTATTATCTCCGATTGAGGGGCCCAGTTCATAGCTAATTTTTGGAGAAAATTTCAACAAGGTTTGGGCACTCAGGTGAATCTCAGCACGGCTTTCCATCCTCAGACTGATGGTCAGGCAGAGCGGACTATTCAGACGCTCGAAGATATGTTGCGCGCCTGTGCTTTAGATTTCAAAGGTAGTTGGGATGACCATTTTCCGTTTATCGAATTTGCTAACAATAACAGCTTTCACGCTAGTATTCAGATGGCCCCATTTGAGGCATTGTACGGAAGAAGGTGTAGATCCCCGATTGGATGGTTCGAAGCTGGTGAGACGGAATTATTAGGGCCAGATCTTGTGCACCAAGCTATGGAAAAAGTTAGAGTCATTCAAGAGAGGATGAAAACTGCTCAGAGTCGTCAGAAATCATATGCGTATGTTCGTCGAAGAGAATTGGAGTTCCAGGTAGATGATTGGGTGTTCTCAAAGGTGTCCCCCATGAAGGGAGTGATGCGGTTTGGGAAGAAAGGGAAGTTGAGCCTTAGATACGTCGGGCCATATCGGATCGCTCAAAGGATAGGACCGGTGGCTTATAGGCTGAAATTGCCCCATGAAATGTCATTAGTGCACCCAGTGTTCCATGTGTCTATGTTGAAGAAAGTGGTTGGAGATCCATCTGCCATCGTACCAGTTGGGACTATTGAGGTTAATGAAGAGCTATGATACGAAGAGGCTCCGGTTGCTATTCTTGATAGGCAAGCTGTAAATTGAGAAACAAAGAGATTTCTTCTGTTAAAGTGTTGTGGCGAAGTCAACAAGTCGAGGAAGCCACGTGGGAAACAGAGAAAGAAATGAAAGAAAAATATCCCCATCTGTTTGAGCAAGTGTAGTAGTGATCGTGCGAATTATGGTTCCAAGGCAAATTGATGTTGTACCCAGATTCGTGCAAAGGCACCCCGTTTTTTTTTTCTTCTTTCTTTTCCTAATTGCCTTATTGTTGTAACTTTTCAATGCGTGCTAAAGCCTTATACAATGTTGTTAAATGGGTGGTGTGCAACCTTTAAAGCAAATAAAAGTTTTGTGAAACAAATGTGCTGAGTAAGTGATTAATGGTAGTGTAGATTGGTAATGGTTAAAAGAATTGTCTATGATCTATTGAGGTGATTGAATTGTATGGGCCGCACTGAAATGGCCCAAAGTTAAGTGCAAACTATGTGCCACTAATTGAATTTTATGCAAAATTGTGATGTAAAGAGAATGAACTATATGTATTTGTCAAGGTAATTGGACATGTGCAAGTGTTGAGGTAATGAATTGAATACCAGTTGTAGGAATAACAGAAACTGTGTAATGATGCTTGGAAATGTGTTTCGGGGACTCTCTGGCAGGTGGATAGGTCTAAATACAAAGGAGACTCTGGCGAAATTTTCTGAAAATACTGGAGTCAGTGTAAATCTGGAAGTTGGCATACCATGTTTTCAAAACCAAACGATTCCTTTTGAATCCTCATTCGAGGACGAATGATCTTAAGGGGGATAGAATGTAAAGACCCGTAAAAATTTCTTGTGTAAAATAATGCCCGAATAAGTCCCCGAGTTGTTATATATGTGGAAATTCTTAAAACGGACCTTGATTGTGTAAAAGTACCTCGGTCTTAGTTTTTCCAGAAATTTGAGTGTTATGAGACGCACTATGCGATCGCATAACGTGTATGCGGACCGCATAGTGGTCGCATACACGGGCAGATCATTGCCCAACTAAAGGACAACTATGCGGTCAAATCTGCGACCGCATTTCGGTTCTGCGGACCGCATAGTTATCGCATTATTGCCTTTGAGTTTTGGGGAGGGGAGTTATGCGACGCATAATGCGATCGCATAACGTGTATGCGGACCGCATAGTGTTCGCATACACGGGCAGAATGTTTTCAAATTTTTGCCCACCTGGGGGGCTATTCTGCGGTCCAATATGCGGACCGCATGTCAAGAATGCGATCGCATTCCTGACCGCATATTCGACACGGTCCGTTAATTTTCTAAATTTTTATACCCGACCCTAGTTTCATTTGTCGCGCATGCGGGTCTTTTGTCGTTGGTGCGGCTCCGCACCTGCGGACCCTGGGAAGACTCTTCACCCTTTGCACCTGCGGCTAGGGGGTCGCTCCTGCGAGCTCGCGCCTGCGGAGATTCCATCGCAGGTGCAGAACACCAGAAGAGGATCTGGTTCAGCAGCTTGCAAAGTCCCCAAGACTCCCCGTTAACCATCTGAATCGACTCCGAGGCCCCTGGGACCTCAACCAAAACCACCAACTGACCCCAATACCTCATTCAAACTTAGTCGAGCCTTAAAACACGTCCCATAACATAAAAAATATCCAAAAATGCATAGATTCAAGCCTAGGAACTTAGGAATTTTCAAGAATTCACTTCCGACGCCGAACCACGTCTACACTCGTCCGAGTGACCTCAAATTTTGCACACAGGTCATAAATGATATTCCGGACCTGCTGTCGCTTTCGGAATTCCATTCCGAGTCTGATATCAAAATCTCACATGTCGGCCGAAATCGTCGAAATTCTAACTTTCGCCAATTCAAGCCTAAATCTACGTCTGGCCTCAAAAACACATTTCGAACATGCTCCCAACCCCGAAATCACTAAACAGAGGTGACAGAGTTGACGGATTTCCATTCCGGATCCGTCTTCACACAGCTCCCGCTCCGGCCCAATTTCTAAGGTCAAAGCTCACCTTAAAGGACTATATGTCCAGAAACACTCCAATTTTCATCACTCAACGCTACGACACGTTCCATTAACCTAATAAGGCAAGGGAGGAACAGTTATTAGGGGATCGGGGTGCTAACTCTCCAAAACGACCGGCCAGGTCGTTATATTCTCCCCCTCTTAAGAAAATCGTTCGTCCTCGAACGAGTATAGAAATATACCTGAAGCACTGAATAGGTGAGGGTACTGACTCCGTATATCCTGCTCGGTCTCCCAAGTCGCCTCCTCGACCGGA
>ML260160.1:0-48175 GCA_005239495.1 Nicotiana undulata | reverse complement strand
GTTGTGATTATTTGGGTAATGTGAAACTCCTTGAAGTAAGCTAAATTATGTGCAATTCATGTGGTAGTTAAATGATATGCAGGTTGTGGTGTTAACTGAACTATGTATAGCATGTTGAGTAATTGAATTATATACACTTTGATGAGATAACCGAATTATGTGCAAGTTGTTGGAGTGATTGAAAATGTGTGAAATTGGTTAACAATGTGTTTCGGGGGCTCTCTGACAGGTAGATAGGCCTAATTACAAAGGAAACTCTGGCAAAAGATTTCAGAAAATATCGGAGTTAGTGAAAATTTGGGGGTTAGCATATTGTGTTGTCCAAAATGATTCCCCCGATCCTCATTCGAGGACGAATGATTTTAAGTGGGGATGGATGTAAAGACCCGTAAAATTTCATGTCTAAAATAATGCCCGAATAGGTCCCTGAGTTGTTATAACTGTGGAAATTCTTAATAACAGACCTTTTTGAGTAAAAGTAGTACCCCGGGACTTAAAAGATATAATTTTCCAGAATTGCACAGATCTGCGGTCCACTATGTGATCACAGATCAGGTATGCGGACCGCATAGTGGCCGCATACCTGGACAGCTATGCGGCCCAAGATGCGATCGCATTTCAAGAATGCGGGCCGCATAGTTGTCGCATTCTTGCACCTTGTTTCTTGCGTAGGGAGTTATGCGATGCACTATCCGATCGCATAACATGTATGCGGACCGCATAATGGTCGCATACCAGGGCAGTCTGATTCCCAATTTGGCCCATCTGAGGGCCATTTATGCGACAGGAATGCGGACTGCATAGTTCGGGGCTCATTTAATTTCTAATTTTACACCCGACCCCTAGTTTAATAAAACACCCCTCCCCTTCATTTTTAACATCTACCTGTACAAAAATAGAGAGAAGTGAGAGTGGGTTCTAGAGAGAGAAGTCATCTTCTTCATCAAATTGGTCCATCATCTCTACTCAGGCCCGGAGATTATCGAGTAATCTTCACCTTCTTCATCATAAGAGGTAAGTCTTCACCCTATTTCCCCAAATTCTCAGAGTTTAGTTAAGAACAAAACACACACAGGTTGGTTCTTGAGAATGAAAGTTGAGACCTTGCATGCATGTGAATAATCTTCCATGACCTAGTAAAGGGAAGCTAGTTAAAGTAATCTTTCACTAAAAAAGGATTTTAGTTAATCTAAGGGATCACATAGTGTTTGATAAAATGCGTAAATGAATTCAAGATTCCTAATTCTAAGGTAAATGTGTCGCATTGTGAACTAGATTGACGGTGCTAGACAGTCCGGCGATTTGTGATAAAAAATTAAAGGGGAATTTCGATTCGAGGTATGTATGATAACTTTAATCTTCGTAGAGTCACCTTGTTAGTGTCCGAGCATTCGGTATGAGTTTCTTGCTGAGTATATGTGAATTGATTGTCCGGTTGTGTTGAGGTGTAAGATTTCATTCTCTGATTTTCGTAGTGGATTACTATGCTAATTGAAATTGTGAAAGGTGATTTCTTGTGATTACTCTATCATGTGAAAGGTTTGTTAAATGCTTGAATATGTTGGTATGAAAGAATGGTAACGAACCCAAATGTGTGAAGGTATCCAAGTGCTAAGGGCTATGAAATAAGTGATGAAAACGAGTTGTGAATTGATTTAATTTAACTAAATGACCATGGCAATATCGTATATGACTCACTGTTTGGTAAGGATTATTGTGGCTTTGATTTCATACGGATTGTTGGTTGTAATGAATTTATATTCTTGTTGATGAAAATCCTTGTGATTGAATTGTGGGTTGTTATTGTTGCTATGAAATGTGATTGTACGGTGGGATCGGGTTGCGCGCCGCAATAGGAGGAATAAGGGTGATATGTGAGAAGTAATAAGGGTGGAATGTGATTGTATGGTGGGATCAGGTTGTGCGCCGCAATAGAATGTAATGAGGCTGAAATGTGATTGTCTGGTGGGATCGGGTTGCGCGCCGCAACAGGAAGAAATAAGGGTGGATTGTTGAGAAGGAATAAAGGTGGAATACTATTGTGTTGAAATAAGAATCTGTGAAAAATCTCATTTGTGATTCTCTGTATCTTTGTGCAATAATTGTTTGGTTTCGTTGACTGCTTTCTATCTGTGCATTGCTTGATTTTACTTAGAGTAAAGTTTGTTCATACATACTAGTACTATTCAACGGTACTAACGTCCCTTTTGCCGGGGGCGCTACATATTTTATATGGATATAGGTGGTTCCATAGCAGATAGCTTAACCCGCCGTTAGTGGTGCCTCCTCTTCATCTCTTCAGCAGTTCTGGTGAGCCCCATTTCTTCTCGGGGCCATGTGTGGACTATATCTTTCTCTTTTGCTTATGTTATAAAAGGTATAGCCGGGGCCTTGTTACCGGCAAGTCTATGTAAACTTCTTGTACTCTTAGAGGCCCCGTAGACATGATGTGGGTTGTATATATGTATATTTTGGGCGATAGTTGTATTCACTTGTGATTGTGGGTCGATCGGAAATGTTGTATGTAATTTGTATGTTTTGGGAGTATCAATTGCTAAAATGTTAAAAGAAGAAAGGAACTTAAGTTGTAAATCCATGCTTAAATTTTAAATTTACTACTTCATATGGAATATTGTATATTATGAACACGGGGAAATACGCAGGGTAGGAAAGGCAATCCAGGTCCGCTTGACTGGGTTCACCCGGTTAGGCGCCG
Organism: Nicotiana undulata; assembly: GCA_005239495.1. Taxonomy (NCBI): domain Eukaryota; kingdom Viridiplantae; phylum Streptophyta; class Magnoliopsida; order Solanales; family Solanaceae; genus Nicotiana; species Nicotiana undulata. The sequence continues at coordinate 45,459 of ML260160.1, read as the reverse complement.
GTCTCGTCCCTCGATTTTGGGTCGTGACAACAGCCTATGTAGAAAGGAAGGAAATCAGACAAAAGGAAATAAAAGCAAATGCAAACATAATAAGGGGATGAAATTTACTTGGTTCAGTAGTCGTTGAGCCTCATGAAAAATGAGCGTTGCTTTCAGGATGGAAACATCATCGACCCTCGCGAAGCAGCCATTGAATATGTCATCCCCTTCATGGGTCGTTCCCGCGTTGGGGGTCTCTATAGACTAAGCCTCCCAAAACTACCCTTCAGGAAATGTGGGGCCGAGCGGCGAATCATGAATATTGATCGACATAAGAAAGTCACTTGAGGAACCCACTCCTTTTCGAAGGGCCTCAAAACCGGACCCTTCAAGCACGCCCGCTGATTGTTCATCTCGATTGTTCGTCATGCCAGGAGAAATCATCAGCACCCGATGACTCGGGGACTTTGATCAGACCATTTTATGAGATCTCCTCGGTCTGAAGATGAGCCTCCTCGACCATCACCGGCTCAGCTATTTTTGAAACTTCGACACTCCCTCTCTTTCAAGCCACCAGCACGCAGTCAACATCTTCTCCCTCCTGTTCTTTATCTCGTAGTTTTTGGGCTACGACAACAGGCAGAGCGGCAGAGTCATTCTTCGACTTACGAGACTTGCTCTTCTTAGGCTTTGGAGTATCAGAAGGCGAGGCCCTTCTCCTCTTCTTATCCTTAGCCAGTTTTGGGACCTTCTCTTCCCCAGGTGGAGGCGGCCTCATGACGGCTTTGCCTCCAAGACATGTATGGGAGGAAATCAAGTAAAAATAAAGCATTTCACAGGAAGGCATCGAACACAGACAGAGAAACTTACCGTGATTTTTGGCCTCCCATCGGCCCTCAGCCAAATAACGCCACGAACGCTCAACGTACAAAGAAGTCGAGGCCAGTTTTTGGATCCAGCCTGCAAGGTTTGGGATCGCATCGGGCAACCAAGATACCACTGCACCATAAGGAAGAATGTAGATGAGAAAAGGTAAAGGAAGCAAAACAATCAACAGAAGCTATTGGGGGGTTTGTACTTACGCTTCATGTTCCATTCTTTGGGAATGGCATATTCTCAGCCGGGATTATGTCAGAATTCCTGACTCGGACAAACTGGCCTATCCATCCTTGATCTTTGTCCTCATCTATTCTCAAGAATAGCACCTTTATGGCTCCGCTGAATCCTTATTAATCCGCCTCGATAGATGATCGAGCGTGAAAGACATCCCTTCGACCTTGCTCACGAAGAATCAGAGAAAAATAATGATGCTCCAAAACGAGGGGTGGATTTGCTCTTAGGGTTATGTGGTATTGGCGGCAGAAGTCGATTATAACGGGATCGACGGGACCCAACTTGAAAGGGTAGGTGTAAACACATAAAAACCATTTCACATGAGTGATAATATCGTCCTCGCGGGTAGGAATCACCGCCTCTTTGTTTTCCCAGTGGCAATCTTTTTTCACTTGCTCGAGATCTTCTTCAGTTATTGAGCATATATATCTCGCCATGGGCTCATATCGGCCAGGAACCGAAGAGGGTTTTTCAACTTTAAAATCAGAAGTGAGGTTGCATGACCCGAGAACGCACTCTTCGATGCGTGGCTCCACCGACGTTTTATTATCGACCGACCGCGACGAGGAGGCTTTTTTTCTTTTCAGGAACGTTTTTTGATGTTTACGCCATTGTTATATGAGGTCAAAGAAAGAAGAATGTGAAGCTTGTTGTTTTAAGAAAAGGTTGGCAAACGGGATTTCAAGAAGCGACATAATTGATAAGCTTAAAGGGAGTAAAAGAGTTTTTGATGATTAGGGGAAATTTTGCGAAAATTATGAAGATTTTCTATTTATAATATATGCTATAATGTTTTGAAAACACTGGTAGTCGACCATCAACTGGCATTGATAAATGATCTTGAGAACTGTGCAGACGCGACACTTCAGTCGTCTCCGTCGCTTACGTCACGAGAGTGACGTCATAATTGGTCGAGGCATTAAATCGAATTCTCAGTTCGTTTCTTCTCGTCACACTCCAAGAAACGAGGGGACTATCTGTATACGGTCAAAATCGGACCTACCCGATTTTACTGTTTGATCGAGACAAGGGAGTTACATCGGGGGGTAGCCTCGTAATGAATCAGACACGAGCTCGAAGATGAGGCATCAAGCTTAGAGATCGAAGTGTCCGTTGAGACTTGGTCTAGCAACAAAGACCAAGTACGACCGACTTCGAGTGAAGCATAATAACAAAATGACTGAGATATCCATAACCGGTCGAAGGTCACGGCAGAAATTCCGGAACAGATCAAATCAAGCACGATTATTGGTCCAATCATGGGATTTACTTCCGTAATTAGAAGTGCATCATAATTAGAAATCCTCTAGTATATAAAGGGGAGTCCCCATCTTTTGTAAGCACTGCATTCACGAATATCAAGGCAATACAATATTTTTTCTTCTGCTCGTCAACTTACTGTTCTTTAATTGTTTTTACTTCATTATTCTCGAGGGTTCATCAGTTCGAGGGCATTGTCTAAGCATTGGTTTGTTTTACATTTTTGTCAATTCACATCATTTACCTTTAAGTTAATCAATTAGTATTAAGCGGAATTACATATCCTTAAAATCACATTACAAATTTAGTTATTACTCGGTTTTTAGGGTAAACAATACTATAAAAACACAAACAGAAATTAATAACTAAATTTAAGGAAAATTTTCAAATCTGCCCTTGAAATATTCAACTTATCTTATATTTGTTCTCTATTTGCCTTTCGATCCATCAAAGTCCCACGCTATTAGTTTCGTTCCATATTTTGTTCCTCTCGTAATTATGGTTCTCCATCTTGAATTTAACATTTGCCATGGTAAATCCATGTAAACAAATAAAAGATCCAAATTTACTCCTAAACAATCAAATTGCTTTAAATGTACCATCTACAATAATTTAAAGTATGCTCTGAATAATTAAAAACATCCAAATATATCCTAAACAAAAAAAAATGTCCCACGTGACTATGTGTAACAACCCAGTCCGCTAGTGATATTGTTCGCTCTGGGCCTAGGCCCTCACGACTTTTAACGCGTAACTTGGGTCTAAGTCTTGTTAACTTATATACCCAGCATCCCTCTTGTGTTATGCCAACGTGGGACTTTGTCTATAGTCTGGGGTGTTACATACACCCCCTCTTATGGACTCAACGTCCTCGCTGAGTTTTGCCTCACCGCATGGGATTCGCCTAGACTCAGCACTGCGGTTTTTTCTGCCTAATCAGGATTTGCCTATACTCAGTTGAACTCTGACCCACCATCGGCAAGGCTGACACAAGAGTGACTCTGATACCAAGTTTTTCGCGGCCCATTTTCTAAACAAAACGTGACCAACACTCGATCACTAAACATGACCGAGCGAACCATCTGCGCTTATCCAATCTATTATAACTTCAAACTTTATATGCAATAAGGCAATACTTTAACCAAATACTTTTAATTAATTTAAATATCTAAAATAAACCAACTCCAAAACTTTATTTGTAGTAACCATTGAAATACTGCTAAGCTATTATAAAAAGCATCTGAATCTTAACTCAACGACTATGTCTATGAAGCTTCTACTGATAAACTGACGCATCGCTCAGGACATGAGATTGCTTGGCTAGTTCTCCAAGTAAACAAAGAAATAACTAAATAAAGACGACTCTACGGAATACTCCACGAACAAAAGCGGAGCTCACCAATAGCACTGGAAGAGAGGAAAGTCCCGCAACCTGATCGTCTGCAAAACCAGTTCCTACGTTGTGCCGCAGACCAACGTAGTTTCCCAAAAGAGAACGCCAGTACCATCCATTGCACTCAGTGAGTCTCAACGACAGAGGACAAAACTTTAATAAAATATATATTACGAGCAAAGATTCTAAATGTATGGAAAACATAAAGCTTCTAAGAAGAATTCTAAAATAATTGCATAATAGCACTTTACGAACATTCTAAAAGAAATTCTTTTCGTTTTCTTTTTTTAAAAAATACTTCACTTCGTACTTCGGGAGTTCCAACTATCCTGACTTATTTTTGTCTTAGTCACCGTGTAATCGGTACGGGTTCGATCCCAACCTGATCGAATATGCCCAATCCACGAGGTACCACTCGCTTCATGGTTCTCAGCGCTCATGTACCATACCTCAGCTTGGCTAGGCAAATTCTCAGCAACGAGACTCTCGGCTTGGGTGCACCTTACTTTGGCGCGAGTAGTTTCAGGAAGTTAACGTCTTGATCAGGACCCTCGGCCTGGACGATGACCACTTTTCAGAATAGAGGTTACATACGAATGAAATAAACATTCAAAAGTATTTCTAAAAATTCTTGCTTCTTCGTGAAATTTTCTTTTTCAACATAAAAATGACCTATAAGAATTACACAAAAATCTAAAAATTTACAGTCTCGACAACACGCACAGCAGCAACTTAACAGTTGTACACCTTCAAATAATGAATCAACATAGTAGCTTTTGGGAATTTCTGGTTTTCGTAATATTTATATTAGTTTCTTGATAGATGTTGCAAGAAGTACTGTCATTCAATTGCATTCATTCATTATTTCTGCATTACAGGAAAACACGCCAAAGACATGGTATTTATCTATAGGACATGCATGTTCATTGGAGTAACTAAGTATCATAGAATCTTTTAATGCATACAGTTTAAGCATTAAAATAATTCTAAGCTAATAGGTAACTCACCCACTCTAATTAAGTATATATTAACTTTTTTGAAGCAATTCATCAAACACCTTGTATGCGTGTTTTTGTGAGTTAAACTACTTTAGTAAATGGTTATATCAACTCACCTCAAAACTCCTCGAGCCAATACGTAGGCCCTTGTCTAATTTATACCCGTCAAATAATTGATTCTACAACCACCAGTGCATTTTAATTAATTTTAAAGTTTCACATCTAAACATGAAATTTATTGTTAATATAGAAGGGAATTAACTATTCAATTCTTACATATTACTATTGTAGAATAATTGACAATAGAAAATTTTATATACCTGAATTCAAAAATTAGTAATTTATAAAGAAACCTAGAATTTTCCGTTGTCTGCGAGAGAGTATTTCGCTGAAACGACTTCTGTTTCTTGAGTAGAATGTCGACTTCTATCTTTCAATGGCTTTCACGCCTTTGCATGCCAAGAGCCCTTTTATGGGCTTACGGCTCACGTGCCCTTTTTCTTTTGTTTTAACTTAACTATTATATAACTATACCTATTTTTAATAATTAATACGGAAAAGGGTTCAAAATGCTTCTAAATTATTGGAAAAGGTTTTAAAATACCCTTCATTCATCTATTGGATTAAAAATACTCATCCATTCACTTTTTTGGTTCCTTATGCTCTTTGACCGCTAGGTCAATGCTAAATTAAAAATAATTATTATTCTTTTGTAAAACTTAGAAAAAAAGATATTTTGTAAAATATTTTCCTTTGTTTAAACTAATGCACCAATAGTCCACTAATTTAGTAAAATCTTCTTATTATTTTTTTCAGTATTACAAAAAGACAATTCAGTTTTTACAAAAAAAAAAATTCCAGTTTTTAAAGCATTTTTTTTGTAACAACTGAAAAAAATGTTTTTTATAAAATATTTTCGTTCTTAAAAACTGAAACAATATTTTCAACAAAATATTTTATTTTTATTTTTTTCAGTTTTTAAAAAACGAAAATATTTTATTTAAAACATTTTTTTCTGTTTTTACAATTTTTTTCCAGTTTTTACCAAAAAAATGCTTTAAAAAAACTGAAAAAAATGTTTTTTTGTAAAAACTAAAAAAAAGAAGAAGAAGAAGAAGAAGACGTTAATGTTTTTCATGGTATAAGAACACCGTTAGTGGAATGGGAACATTTGAGACGAACAAATAGGATTTTTATTTGATTAAATGGAAAGATAACTTTAAGACAAATTACAAATGTTAAAAGTGTATAGTATTTGAATTTATTCCCCTTATTAATTTTAACAGAAGAAGAAAATGTAGAAACGCATTACAGTGTTAGATCATGCGCACGTGCATTTACTGTAACTCCACGTAAATTGTTGCTGGTGGGCATATTCCCATAATTAAGTAGACTCCACTCCAAATATCATCCCTAAAACTCTGTCACGATTTTTAACCCTTGTTTTTTTCCTCTCCATCCTGTAACGTTCACGCCAGTCGGCTATATTCTCCACGTGTCAATATCTCATTCGTCTTTTCTATCTATAAATAAGACCGAACGCTCCTCTCTCTCTCTCAGCTGTAGAGATAACTGAGTCTCAGATCTGTATGTACTGCCGTGTGTATACACACACATCTATATGGTGGAGTTTCCATTTGTTGCGGCGGTCTCTAATTCGCTTGGTGCAGGTCGGGAACTGACTCGCCGGTGACGCTGTCCGCGCCGGAATCGGCGGCCTTAGTTTCATTGATATTTTGTTTATATGCATCGATATTTAGAGAGCTCATATTTGTTAGTTCTTTTTTTTTTTGGTTGAAATTAACCTGATATATATAAGTAAGAGTGTTTACCCCCGGTTGGTTAAGTAATAGATATGTAGAGAGTTCTTTTGTTTAAATTAGATATGTATGAAAGTGCGCCTCGTCTATGGCTAAGTTTGTTCCCGCCTTGCATCAACTGAATCGGTGACCGCGGTGAATCTTAATATCTTTGGGTCGATCTATTCTCCGCTACATGAGGTTCGTTTTTCATTCATTTTTATTCAAATATTTGCTTACATTTTTATCTCTATCGTGTGCCTTTGTTTTTTCTCTCTGTTTTTTTTAACAAAAATTGGATTATCTGGATCTATTGGTGTGTGCAAGCTCGCGCTCCCAGCTTTGTTTATTTGTCCTTCGGATGATCGAAGAGTTGGCTGTGCTTGTATACTAAATGTGTGAAGTTAGTTTTTTTGGTTCTTCCATCCGTTTTAATGCTATTTTTGAATGGATGAAATTTCATTAAAGATAAGAGTTGCGGCGAGCAGACATAATAATTTAGAAATCCACCTGTGGAGATTGCCATGGATTTATGGTGCAGGTTTGATGTGTAAGAGAAGGTTGTGCTTCATTAGCGAATGTTTCAAAGTGAACAAATTTAGTAACGTTGACAGCATTGATGAATCAAAGATTTGAGTTATGGATTAATGTTGGAATTTCACGCGTTTTCAAATAAAGAAAATTGACTTTTGATTGTTATTGACGAATTAGAGAATTTCTATATTTAGTTGTGTTTATCTGGATCTAAGAGATACTAGTGCTGAATGGTGGTTGTTTAAGTTTGAAATTTCTGTATTTTCTTTATGCCATTGATAAATCCTAACTTGGAGTTTGAACATCAGAAGTTGTCTTGTTCACTCTGTTTCAAATGACACCTGATGCAGCATTAATGTAGCTTCTGACCTATTAATGCAATAATCTAGATTAGATATGAAAATGTAGATCCAGAAGGTAAATTATTCTGTCTGCACCGTAACTACAAAAGATTTCAAATTGATGGTGCATTTTTAGTTAAACATTGCACACACAATTTATTGGATACTTAAATGGTATTAACTGCCTCCATCTTCGCCTTGTCATCACCTTCTTTGGCTAATTTCACAGAGGGAAATAATAATTGACAATTTCTCCGAGTCTCAGTTAATGTTTTTAATGAGAGTTTCTTATTCTAATTTTAGTTGAAATTCACTATGTGTTGTTGTGTTTGAAGGGTCTTAATAACCCAATATCGGTTGAGGGCTGATGTACACAATTGAAGATCTTCCAACTGCTTGTTCATTTGTTTTGTGCTCATTTAAGTTTGTTTACATAGTAACCTAATAAATTAAAAATTGCACTCTTATCACAACTGAGAAGTTTTATATGTGACAGCCTGTCAGGTGTGTTTGATTGATGTAATAGTCATATTGAGGAATTCATGTTGGGGTTTTCAATGCCATTTACTCAATTGAGTTGAGGAGAAAGATAATTTGGAGGTGCGACAGAATTTTGAGTAATCCATGGAGGCAGGAATAGCAAATGTGAGTTGCTTAGTGTTTGAGAGAAACTAATGTTTGTAACGTACTGGCCTACAAGTTTTCAGTTGGAGACTTTTGGTACAATATTCTTTTACAGTGGATTAGTTGGTGTCTCTTAACCAATGCTTGATGTCTTGAAGTTGAATCCAGCAAATTTATATATGCCAACTTAGTAATTTACCAACTTGTGTTTATTTGTTCTCTGCTGCATCCTCAATGACCAAAGCATCCGTCTTTACTACTAATAGAGCAGATGAGTTATATCAAATACATACTCTTGGTGCTCTCATGATTAAGGGATGATATAAATTTTTCGTTTTGTCCTCATGCTTCGTATTTTTTCTGTTTGTAAATGTCATTTATGTTCGTCCTCATCAAAACTAATATGAAGCTTGACATGCTTAATGTAATGTAGTAGGATAACTAGGCTGCAGGCTGTAACATATTGGTAACAGCTGTCTTCTTGTTATGGGTAGAACTAGAACCTGTAGAAAGAATAGACGGTGTGGTTGACAGCAAGATTCCAGGACGCAAAACATCTCTGGCAGAACACATTGTTTTGGGCTAGGTGTTTTATCGTAACATTTGTGCTACAGAATACACAAAGAAGATACAGACACGACTAGCCTCTACCTTTGCAAAGAGATTAATTTCTATTTTCTCAGTGTATTGGAAGTCAAGTAAAGACTTGTCTTATGCTCCATAGAAATACAAATGCTGGTGCCTGGCAATTTCTGACTCCTCTTTTATCTGTTTTTTTCCTATATGAATCGGGTACTATAATAATGAGTTCACCATTCTACCTCTTAGTCTTGTTTTCTCACCAACTTGTCTGTCCTAAGGTTTCTTTCCTCTATTTTCATTGTGCCGAATAGCACTAGACTTTTCTTTACTTCACATAACCTGAACAAAATTTCTATTTCCTTATCCTCTCTCACTACACCCAGCTTAAGGTCCCTGTTTTCAAATAGTGGCTCCCACTAAACTAGCTGTTACTTATTTCGTACTAATTCCTAGTTTCTCAACCTGAATCAATGCCTCTGTTTAGTGACTAAACCAGCTGCCACAACAAGCTCTTTTGGCGCTATTCTATCTCCTTCATCATTAAGGTGGTATTACGTGTACAAATTAATGTAGTAGATTTTGTCTTGTGTGGCATGGGAGGAAGTTGTAGCCTGTACACCTTCATATTTTTCCAATTGTCGAAATTTTACCTACTATCTAAATTACTTTTGCTGGAGTCATGGTGCTTAAAAATGCTGCCCAGGATGTTGTAATCTGTTATTTTCTGCTCGATGCTGGGATGATATTTTCATATTGAGCATTGTCCTTGTATTGGGTGTGAAGTTAGAAGTCTAGCAACGATAACCGATAGCAAATAAAATGTTGAAGGATCTTTGGGCAGAAGACAAAGCATGACATGAGAAGTGTGCATGGCTTTATAATAGTGGATAGCAAATGTAGTTAGCTTTTATGAATGTATTGCATGAGGTGTGGCTGTAGCCCTATAAAACAACCCATTTCAGTTCTCTTTATAGGCATATTTGGCAATACTATCTTACTACATTCCATTTTCATTCTTTTTGGATAGCTAATAATCCCCGAGTTAATCCCTACAATTTCCTTCTTGAGCACTGCTGTTCCTGGATGGTTCATTATAACGGCATCATCTGTTACCAGAGCAAGAATTTACTTGGCCATAATTTATGGTGAAAACAAACAAAAATTACAGATAAGGCAGCCATGGAAATGAAGACATTCAAGGAGCTGCAGAGAGATTCTTCAATGAACTGAAGATAAATTGGTGGGGTCCGCAAAGGTGATGGACAAAGGAAAGGATAACACTGGGCATGCCTGCCCCTGGTACCAACCTATGTATGGGTTCAATTCAAATACCAAACCTCACTTCGCCTTTATCTCAAAGCTCAAATTTCTTAAATTATCATGAACCGACCTCAATTCCTGGTTATACAAGGTAGACCAAATTTTCTTTGATTGATGACTGTCATCTGTGTTTCAAAAGCAAATGTATTACACTACTTTTATGGAGATTCCATCCAGCAGCATCAAGCTTACAATTGTGAGAAAATGCATCTTCACGTGAGAGGTTTATATACTGGCTCTTGTTGAAAGGTTAGAGTTTAGCAGGAGGATCACATGGCTGAGCTCAAACAGCTCAAGCAGACAGAGATGGCATAATGCATTATCAAGCTTCGTTTAATAGTATATAACAAGGTATATTACTAGTAGGAGCAAATTATTCAAGAATCAAACATCAGTCCTCCCTGCTCCTAACAGAAGGTACGTTCTAACCAAGCATCTAACTCCCGTTACACTTAAGTTTCCACTCGTATGACTCTTACTATTGTCGAAAGTGTGATAGAAGGTCCTAAGAATTGTATCATTTTTCCATGAATCCTTTATTCCTGAGAAAAACGTGTTTGCAATAAATTTGTGTAGAAAAATAAAATTGCAATCACAAAAAACTATTAAGAAAAAGGATTTTATTGATAAATATTGCAAGTTACAACTCTGTTTATCCCTTGATTCTTCTCTCTTGATTATCTCCATAATTCGAGGGCCTTACCAGCGTATTTCTCGAACGTAGGACCTTGAGCAAGACATATTTGACATGTCTTTAGTCTCTTAATAAATATTCTAAGAGTTTCATGGAATTTCGGAGATCTCTTATTTGATCTCTTTGTGCATATTCCGAGAGTTTATGGAATTGCTGAGATCGTCTTTGAAGGACATATGTAACCTTATTTATAGGCATGAATTAGGTTTTGGATGAAGTAACCGCCAAGTAACCCTAATAGACTCCTAATGTTTCAATAGTCGTCATGAATTTAGGATTTATCTAATTTCAGTCTACAAATGCCCCCTACTTCAAGGTTTGTCGACGTATAGGCTTGCTGAAACTTGAAGACGAGACTTGAAGTACCCGAACATCACAACAGATAATCTTGAAACTTGTAGTTTTCGATTTGTAGGAGGAAGAGATGAAGGGAAGAACTGGTCACACTAGGCGTGCCAATTTGTTTGCAATAAATTTTAAACATACGAAAAATAAATTGCAACCACAAAAGAATAAAGTGATTTATTGATAAACATTGTGGCTTACAACTGTGTTTATTCCTTGATTCTTCCTCCAAATCGTACACCGTGATTCGAGGGCTGGATCAACGTATTCTCGAACATAGGATGATAAGGCCTCTCTGGATTATTTAATCTCCAAGAAAGTCGATCATTGTATGGATATTCTTCTTGAAGTATTTAATTATCAAGAAGAACATCTATTGATCACGACATTATTTTATGCCTTGATCCCTTTGTGAATATGCCGAGAATTTATGAGATTTTTGAGACCCTCTTCAAGAGAATATGTATCCCTTTAGGGTTAAGGGTAGAGTAACTTTCAAGAAACCCTGATAGACTACTAGGATTCCGAGAGTCCTGTAGTATCTTGAATTTTGGTTTTATCTTGATCATTTAAAATTTTGATGTCTACAAATGGCCCCTACTTCAAGGTTTTTCGAGGTGTAGGCTTGCTGAAACTTGAAGACGTGACTTGAAGTACTCGACCATCGCAACAAATAATTTTGAAACTTGGAGTTTTCGATTAACATGAGGAAAAGAAGAAGGGCAAAACTGGTCCCACTGGGCGTTCCAATTTGTTTGCAATACATTTTCAACATACGAAAAATAAACTGCAACCACAAAAGAATAAAGTGATTTAGTGATAAACATTGAGGGTTACAACTCTGTTTATCCCTTGATTCTTCATCCAAATTGTTCTCCGTGATTCGAGGGCTCGATCAACGTATTCTCTAACATATGATGATATAGACCTCTCTGGATTATTTAATCTCCAAGAAAGTCGATCATTATCTGGATATTTTTTATGACTTATTTAATGTTCAAGAAGAACATCTATTGATCACGACATTATTTTATGTCTTGATCCCTTTGTAAATATGCCGAGAATTTATGGGATTTTTGAGACCCTATTCAAGGGAATATGTATCCTTTTATATAGGCGTGTGTTAGGGTTTAGGGTTTAGGGTTTAGTAACTTCCAAGAAACCCTAGTAGACTCCTAAGATTTCAAGAGTCCTGTAGTATCTAGAATTTAGGATTTTGCTTGATCCTTTAAAAAATTTATGTCAACAAACAAAATTTTATCGGAGGAAATCCATATGAAATTTGGCTAAAATCCTAAATTTAAGATACTACAAGTAGAGTCCATCGAGGTTTTCTTCGAGGCTACTCTATCTGAAACCCTAACTTGGAGGCTACTCTACTTGAAACCCTAGCTTGGAGGGTACTCTACCCAAAACCCTAGCTACACCTATAAAAAGGGACCACATATTCCCTTTGAAAGCATCTCGAAGTTCCATAAATATTTATGGTATATTCACAAAGAGATCAAAGACATCAAATATTGTCTTTCTCAAAGTCGCCGAAGATGTTCTTCCTTTTCATGGAGATCAGATACATCATAAGGAAGTTCACATCATCCTACATTCGAGAAATAAGTTGCTAAGGCCCTCGAATATTGGAGATAATCAGGATAAAAGAATCAATGAATAAACAGAGTTGTAACCCGCAATGTTTATCAATAAATCCTTTTTCTTTATAGTTGTTTGTGATTGCAGTTTTATTTTTCTGCACAAATTTATTACAAACAAATTGGCACACCCAGTGGGACTAGTTCTGCGTTTCATCTCTTCCTCCTAAAAATCGAAAACTACAAGTTTCAAGATTATCTGTTGTGATGTTCGGGTACTTCAAGTCTCGTCTTCAAGTTTCAGCAATCCTACACGTCGACAAACCTTGAAGTAGGGGGCATTTATAGACACTGAAATTTTAACAGGTCAAGATAAATCCTAAATTCAAGAAGACTCTTGAAACATTAGGAGTCTGTTAGAGTTATTGGTAGCTATTCCAACCAAAACCTAATTCATGCCTATAAATAAGGCTACATATGTCCTTCAAAGACGATCTCAGCAATTCCATAAACTCTCGGAATATGCACAAAGAGATCAAATAACAAATCTCCGAAATTTCATGAAACTCTTGGAATATTCATTAAGAGACAAAAGACATGTCAAATATGTCTTGCTCAAAGTCCTACGTTCGAGAAATACGTTGCTAAGGCCCTCGAATTATGGAGATAATGAGGATAGAAGATCAAGGGATAAACAGAGTTGTAACCCACAATGTTTATCAATAAAATCCTTTTTCTTATAGTTGTTTGTGGTTGCAGTTTTATTTTTCTACACAAATTTATTACAAACAAATTAAATTTGTTTGTAACAAATTATTTGTGATACAAAATAAATTGCAATCATAATATAAATATGAAAAAACATAATTTTATTGATAAAATAATGCGGATACAATTCTTTTTGTTCCCTCGATTCTTCTCTCTAGATCGTTATCCATAATTTGAGGGCTTAACCAACGTATTTCTCCAATGTAGGTTGATGTGAACTTCCTCAGGATGTATCTGATCTCCGCGAAAAGGAAGAACATATTCGACGACTTTGAGAAAGACAATATTTGATGTCTTTGATCTCTTTGTGAATATTTCATGAATTTTTATGGAATTTCGAGATGCTTTCAAAGGGAATATGTGTCCCTTTTTATAGGTGTAGGGTTTTGGGTAGAGTACCCTCCAAGTTAGGGTTTCAAGTAGAGTAGCCTCCAAGTTAGGGTTTCAGATAGAGTAGCCTCGAAGAAAACCTCGATGGACTCTACTTGTAGTATCTTAAATTTAGGATTTTAGCCAAATTTCATATGGATTTCATGCGATAAAATTTTGATGTCTACAAATGCCCCCTACTTCAAGGCTTGTCGGGGCGTAGATTTACAAGATCGTCGTAGACGAGGCTTGAAGTACCAGCAAAGAAGACACCACATTCTTTTCACCTTGAAAGATTTGATGAAGGGCATATTTGGTCCCGCTGGGCGTGCCAATTGGTTTGCAATAAATGTTTGCAGAAAAATAAAACTGCAATTACAAACAACTATAAAAAAAAGATTTTATTGATAAATATTGCGGGTTACAACATTGTTTATCCCTTGATTCTTATCTCCTAATTATCTCCATAATTCGAGGGCCTTAGCAGCGTACTTCTCGAACGTAGGACTTTGAGCAAGACATATTTGACATGTCTTTAGTTTCTTAATGAATATTCCAAGAGTTTCATGGAATATTGGGGATCTCTTATTTGATCTCTTTGTGCATATTTCGAGAGTTATGGAATTGCTGAGATCGTCTTTGAAGGACATATGTAGTCTTATTTATAGACATGAATTAAGGTTTAAGTGGAGTAGCCACCAAGTAACTTCTAATAGACTTCTAATTTTTCAAGAGTCGTCTTGAATTGAGGATTTATCTTGGACTGTTAAAATTTCAGTGTGTACAAAAAGTATGATGCATAAATAGTTACATATATAACTCTTAAGAAATGTTGTATGCAGTCTCATAAGACGAGCATTGCAGACAAATTTATGAAAATTTCTGGTTTCAGAGTTATGAATATTCTCATAATCCTTTCTTGCCTATGATTCCAAAAACATTGCCTATGCTCCATAGGGGGAATATTGGAGACAGATCTGCACATTGGAACTTTGGAGCACCAAGCAAGCGCTTTTGATCACGTAGAGAAGAAGAGTATACAGATACAGGTCTCACCAAATGCAGGGCTAACTTCCAATTATGGTTAATCTAACAGAAAAGCTATATTCAACTATATATGTCTAGTTTAATTTCGAGAGCAGCATTTGGAAAGAGATATATACCTATACTATTCAACATTGCAGATCACTATCCTTCCATAATGAAGTGCTTGAAGACATTATCATCGACCATCTATCTAGTAGCAAGGAATGATGCCACAGCCACCAAGATTGATGATGATGACGACATGGTGGATGTCCTTCTAGAAATTTGACGACATGGTGATGATGACGATCCAGAAAGAGGTCCATCATCAAAGGTTATGTGAATGAAACATAATTTGATGATGAATTGAAATACCTAAGGTCCCCTCTATCTGAGCAGTGAAACATGTGAGGCTGATGGTCATGAAATACAACTTTTGGTGAATGTTTGGGCAATTGGAAGGATCCAAGATATTGGGAGCTAGGATGCGGAATGCTTTAAACCAGAGAGATTTCTCAACAAGTCGATTGACTTTAAGAGGGAATAACTTCGAGCTCATCCCATTTGGTGCTGGAAAAAGGATATATATGTCCAGGCATGCATGTCAGCAAATATTGAGCTTCATCTTGCCCTTTTCCTTTACCAATTTGACTCGAAACATGAAGACATGGATATGACAGAGGAATTTGGTTTAATTGTGGGGAGAAAACATGATACTTATGTCATTCCTCTTGTCCACTAACCATTGTAGCTCTCATAATAGAGATGACTTTTCGTTTTCTCTTTCCCTGTAGTCATTTTCTGGGTGGATATTGGAAAATTTTCACTAATAGAAATTTTATTTTAAAATAGATATTTTGACCCGAAAAATCTGATGTGGCTTTTCAAATAATTTAATATGCTTAATAAATTGGACTAAATGTAATAGCCCATCTTAAAACAAGTTAAACGACCCATATTCACAAACGGATCATAATAATAGGACAAAGACCAAAATGTCCTTCAACTATTTGAAATAACTAAAAAATATCTTCCGTTTGTTTTTGGTACAAAAAATATCCATGTCGTCTATGTTTTGGACAACAAATGCCCCTTAAACCGTTAATCTTGCCATTGCTGACACGACAATCCAACTGGGTTAGATTTTCTTACATGGCCATCCACCTAAGCAATCCAACATGGCGAAAAGTTTATTCTTTGTTCTTGAATCCTAATCACAAAAAAAATCAAAAAATTAAGAAATACCAAAATAGTTCTTGATTGGGGTTTATGATTTGATTAAAAGACTTCGTTGTGCTGAAGTTTATTTGAAGTTGTACATGTGTGTCGAAGGATCGAGCTCATTGATTGGATTTTTTTATTTGACGTTGTACATTTGCGTCGAAGGATTGAGCTCATTGATTAAGTTTTAGGGTCAACAAATATGAGGCTCAAATTTAATTCAAATGGTTGATTGTTGTTGGAAAACTTGTGTAGCCATTCTTTGTTTGTCAAAATTTGAAAATAGCTGCTGATTTGAAACCTTCTTGGTGAAATATTTTGTAGTTGTTGTTGGGTTATTGAAAATAACTGCCGTCAAACGTTAAGAGTTTTAATTGTATGTTACTGTAAATTGTTTCGATATTGCGATTGAAACTAAAAAATGTACTTTAACAACTGATTTCTTGGTTTGAACATTTTAGCTAAAACCCCAAAAAAAAACTTCATGAAAGAGTTCTTAAAAGCTTGATAATCTGAAAAAGCGTTTTGTGAATTTATGATTGGTTTGATTTGAATCTTACTAGGGAGTGATTGTTGGGTTGATGTTGTGAAGCTATAGCAGATAAGAATCTAAAAAATTACATCAAACAAATCATAAATTCACAAAAGAGAACAAAGGAGTTTTTTAATCAAATCATAAACTCCAATCAAGAACTATTTTGGTATTTTTTTAATTTTGTGATTTTTTTTGTGATTAGGATTCAAGAACAAAGAACAAACATTTCGCCATGCTGGATTGCTTAAGTGGATAGCCATGTAAGCAAATCTAACCCAGTTGTCTTCCATGTCAGCTTCATTGGCTTTGTGGTCTAAAACACAGATGACAGGGATATTTTTGATACCAAAAACAAACGGAGGATATTTTAAAGCTATTTCAAATAGTTCAGGGATATTTTTTGCCCTTTTTCGTATAATTATTCATGATTTCACATACAGTTAATACACATATCTTTCCCAGTCAAATTGTCTAGGAAATCAGTTTTCAGAAAAATAACAAGATTGATAAAATTTCTCCTAAAATCTACATGGTTATAAAGTTTTGTGCTCACGTTTGTAAGATATAACCACAGTAAGCATCTCGTCCATAGCCGAGATCGAGCCAATGATGAGTTCATACGGTGGAGCGCCTGCCGTGAAGCTTGAGGGGAATGATAAAAAATATAATCAAGAGGGAACCCGCTGGTTAAAGACCGTTGGACAAACGGGAACGTAGGGAGTATAAATAAGAGGTAAGAAGCCAAGAGAAGGGGGCTTCCAGAAGCAGAAAAACTGGATCAGAGGATTAGAAGAGAATCTCCAACAAGGGAAGAGCCCAGATCTTGGCTGTAAACCCTCAGAGCCTCTGTGGCTAATTCAATAACAATGGATCCACTAACTATCAAGGAGCATTTTTCCCTTCTTCATTCTTACAAGTATGGAACGATGTATCAAATATGTAAGCTTATCATTCATGTCTGATGCCTTCTTGTAAACTTCAAAAGAGCTATTTAAACTTGATTTCACTCGATCTCTGTTTTCATTATAGTATGATCTAGAGTTAATTACGTTTGACTAGGATATGCCCTCCAACCATTGTAATTTCACCTTACATTTCCTAGGTGTGGAATTCTTATTCTACCAAAGTTCCTTATTTTATCAATAATCTCTCATTTTTATCATTTATTCTTATTTACTAAGGTTATGATAACAACAACAAACTCAGTTTGATCCCAACATGTGGAGTTGGGGGAGGGTAGTCTGTACGCAGACCTTACCCCTACCTAATGCAAGTAGAGAGGCTGTTTCTAATAGACCCTCAGCTTAGGAAGGGCAAGAAGAAGAGGAATGCAAAAAAGGAAGAAAGATGGAAGAGAAAGGAAAAAGGGAGAGATAAATGATAAGTAGTACCAAATAATAGCAACAGGAAATACAATACTTGAGGCGAACAAAACCACATAACGTAATAAATATCTAAGAATATGAAGGGACATGCATGCTACTAAGACTATCGGTGAACAACTATAAACTACATATTAACCTTCTACCTTGATCCTCAACCTCCACACCCTCATATCAAGGGTCATGTCCTCAGTGAGCTGAAGCAGCGCCATGTCCTGCCTAATTACCTCTCCCTAGTACTTCTTAGGCCTACCTCGACCTCTTCTCAAACTCTCCATGGCCAACCTGTCACACCTCCTGGCAGGAGCATCAATGCTTCTTCTCTTAACATGTCTGAACCATCTCAGCCTCGACTCCCGCATCTTGTCCTCCATGGAGGCTACTCCCACTCTGTCCCGAATAACTTCATTCTTAATCCTATCTCTCCCGTACACCCACACATCCATATCAACATCCTTATCTCTGCTACTCTCATCTTCTGCACGTGGGAGTTCTTGACTGGCCAAAACTCAGCCCCATACAGCATAGCCGGTCGAACCACCACTCGATAAAACTTAACCTTAAGTTTTAGCGTCACATTCCAATCACACAAAATGCCGGAAGCGAGCCTCCACTTCATCCATCCCGCTCCGATGCGATGCGCGATATCTTAGTCAATGTCCCCGTTACCCTGGATAATAGGCCCGAGATACTTAAAACTCGCTCTCTTGAAGATAACTTGAGCATCAAGCTTAACCTCTATGTCTGCATCATGGGTCCCGTCACTGAATTTACACTCTAAGTATTCTGTCTTGGTTCTAATCAGTTTGAAACCTTTAGACTCCAAGGTCTGTCTCCAAACCTCCAACCTCGCATTAACTCCGCTACACATCTCGTAAATTAACACTATATCATCTACAAATAGCATGCACCAAGGAACCTCCCCTTGGATGTGACGCGACAATACATCCATCGCTAAGGAAAACAAAAATGGGCGAAGAGTCGATCCCTAGTGCCCCATCACCACAGGGAAATGCTCCGAGTCACCACCCACAGTCCTCACCCATATGAATCACTTCCGTAGTCGAACGCCCCGACATAAATCCGAACTGATCTACGGAAATAGACACGCATCTCCTCAACGTGACCTCCACCACCCTCTCCCAAATCTTCATAGCGTGACTCAACAACTTGATACCCCTATAATTGTAGCAATTTTGGATATCACCTTTTTTTTTGTAAAGCGGAACAATCGTACTCCACCTCAATACTTTGGGCATCTTCTTTGTCTTAAAAATAATATTAAACAGCCCAGTGCTCCACTCCAAACCTTCCCGCCCCGTGCTCTTCCAGAATTCCACCGGGATTTCGTATGGCCTCGTCGCTCTGCCCCTGCACATCTTATGCATCGCCCTTTCCACCTCCTCTGCTGTAATCCGCCTACAATACCCAAAATCTCGCCGTCTCTCGAAGTGCTCCAACTCACCCAGCACAATGCGTCTATCCCCCTCCTCATTCAACAGTTTATAGAAGTATGTGTGCCATGTTCTCCTACTGAGTGCCTCGTCCATCAACACTTTCCCATCCTCATCCTTGATGCACTTGACTTGGTCTAAGTCGCGGGCTTTCCTCTCCCTCACCTTGGCCAACCGGTACAACCTCTTTTCCCCGCCTTTGCCCTCGAGCTCCTCGTATAAACGAGCAAACTCGGCGTTCTTAGCCATCGTAACTGCTAAGTTCACCTCTTTCTTTTCCTTTGTGTAACACTCCTGATAAGTCCCTTTTTCCTCCTCATTTGTACTCTCTACTAACTTCAAATAAGCAGCTTTCTTAGCTTCCACTTTACCTTGAACCTCTCCATTCCACCACCAGTCCCCTATATGACCCCTAGGAGATCCCTTCGTGACCCCTAAGACCTCTCTAGCAGCTACCCTAATGTAATCCGCAGTCGTGAACCACATACTAGACGCTTCCCCCTATTCATCCAGGCCCTCATAGACAACAACTTCTCCCCTAACTTCTAAGCTTTGTCCTTGGTCAAGTTACCCCACTTGATCTTAGGTTGCCTGCACCCCGCCCTCTTCGTCCTACTCCTCTTGATCTCCAGGTCCATAACTAGGAGCGTATGTAGAGTCATGATGTGCTCACTTGGGATGACCTTGCAGTCAGTGCACATACCTTTATCACATTTTTATAGAGAAGATAATCAATATGAGTCTTGCCCATTGAATTCTGGAAAGTGACTAGGTGATCTTCCCTCTTCGGAAAACTCGAGTTAGCTATAACCAAATCAAAAGCTCTAAGCAAAATCCAACATTGAATTACCTCCCTCATTCTTATCCCCAAAACCGTACCCGCCATGCACACCATCATAACCCCTAGAACTAGCCTCAATATGACCACTGAAATCTTCGCCAATGAACAACTTCTCTGTGTGCGGTATACTACGCACCATCTCGTCCAAATCCTCCCAGAATTGCTTCTTGACCTCCTGGTCCAAACCTACCTGAGGAGCGTATGCACTAATCACATTTATAGTAAACCCACCAACTACCAGTTTAATACTCATCAACCTATCATTTACCCTCCTAACCTCAACTACGAGCTCCCTGAGGTCCCTATCTACTAAAATACCTACCTCATTCTTACCCCAGCGCTCCCTGAGTACCATAGTTTAAACCCGTCTACATCTCGTGCCCTAGTACCCTTCCATCTAGTCTCCTGAACAAACTCTATGTTGATCTTCCTCTTCTGAAGAATCTTACCTAACTCTATAGACTTCCCCGTCAACGTCCCAATGTTCCAAGACCCAATTCTCAGCCTAGAGGCTTTCTTACCCCCCTTCCCACCCGGGACCCCACCCCTAGCCCCAACTGAGGACATGACCTTAATCTCACATCGTTCACTACCGCCACTATAAGCAAAAGGTATTAGGTAAACACTACCACTAAGAACCAATAAGGGGAATGAAAGACTCCAAGCTACAAACTCGAGAGCTAAAAATAACTCAAAGGAGCGACTACGATAACAGTAACGCGAGCAGGCACTAGAACAATGAATATACCACATCTACGAAACTACCCCTATGCAAACACAAAATTAAAATGAATAGATGAAACCTTAAGCTTAAAACACTTGTAGAAAAGATAGAAAAAGCATTCAATCCAATCAAAATTGCCGTCAGGGCGACATCAAATAGATGTGCGTAAATACAATTCAAGAAAGATGAAACCTGGATCACAGTCGAGGATGTCCCGACGCGCTTCCAAATCCTTTGAATACTGCTACTCCCAAACCCATGAGTAGGAAAGTTTCGGTGATTTGTCAACTTCACCGGAATTTCACCGCAAATAAAAAACAGTGTACCGTCACAGTGAAGATGTCCAGATATTCTTGATGGAACACGAAATAGAAAGCCATTGGTAACTGCACAACAGAAAAAGCGATTCTCATAACACAAAGAAAAAAATCTATCCTCAATCAATGGAAAGAGAAATTGTGACTCGAATCTCCAGGATATAGTTCGAATTGGTGGCTGAAGAGTTTCTTTTATTTATCAAAATTTATGCAATTATTCTTCCAAGAAAAGAAGAAATCTTCCAGGTACACCATGTCAAAATTCCATGAACGACAAACAAGAAGAAGATCAAGATTTTATTTCTTCTTCAAAATTCGAGCTCTCAAAGGAAGAATCCCGTCTTGAAAAATAAATTATCCGTAATTATAATTTCTTTAAAAAGATCCAAATTTGTTGTTAAGTGAACACAATAATCCCTATACTGTATAGAATAGGTGGATGTTGCTGGAGAAGGAGAGTCGTCGAGGTGTTCGCCGGTGAAAGAGATGGAAGAGACTACAAGCAACTTGATTAAACAAAGATAATTAAACCCTTGCAGAGGAAAAATAGTATAATGGAAATAACGATGTAACTAAAATAATCAAATTAATGAAGAATGAGAGAAAAAGATTCTTATTCAATAATCTTCAAAGGAGGAAGGTGGAGAAACAATGGAGATACTTGAAATTGAGAATTGAAATGGACCCAAATTTTCAAAGTTTGGTAAATTGAAAATTGTCGAAAAGATTGAAATTCAGGTAAATGCACAAAACTCAGAAATTATCTTGTCCAAAAGATTGAAATTCAATTTAATGGACAAAATCCAGAAACTCAAAAAAGTTTGTGAAAACTATTTCATACCAATACAATATCGATCAACTTTCTTTTTTTGATCCAAAGTTATTGAAGTAAAAGAATCCTAAAGATATTGAAGTAGAAGGATCCTAAAGTTATTCAAAGTTTGTTTCTCCAGTAGGATCAAATTATGAAATTTAATTTACAAGAATAAGGAAAAGAAGATCACGGCTTACTAAGGTTATAAGAAGAAAGAAATTCCTTTGTTTTTATCACGGTCTGTAAATTCTAGAGTAAGAAGGGATAAAGTTAGTCCGGAACCAAAGTGTTGTTCTTTAGGACCCAAACGAGCAAAATAGATTAAAAAAATGAGTACTATTTTATATATAACGTGGTTATTCACCGCACTA
Organism: Nicotiana undulata; assembly: GCA_005239495.1. Classification (NCBI taxonomy): domain Eukaryota; kingdom Viridiplantae; phylum Streptophyta; class Magnoliopsida; order Solanales; family Solanaceae; genus Nicotiana; species Nicotiana undulata. Next base: position 23,069 of record ML260160.1, on the reverse strand, counting down.
TACCTTAACGACACGTTTGTCTGTTAAGGTATAGCGCGGTGAATGACCACGCTAGATATAAGGTGTGGCCCCACCAATAATTCATCTATAGTTAACTGGCCCGCCAAAAATTCATATGTGTATTAGGGCATGCATTATAAGCACTATATATATCGTGCCTATTATGCATGCGCTATACATCAAATAATTGTACCTCCCCCCCTCCCCCCGGACTGTTTTTTCCTTATTTATGGAGTTTTAGAATCTGGTAAAAATCCATTCATTGATCCTTCAAGTCTTACGAAATATTTGTTCGTTAAGTTATTTTGCATTTTGTCATAATGTCGGAACAACGAAAAATAGGGTTTCATTATATTGGGGCGGGGGTGAGGATGTGGTGGAGAATAACTTAGTACACTATAGTTGTTCTCCACAGTGTCATGTTAAGTTTCAACTTACAATGGAGTACGATAGATCGGAATCGTTGTTATGTTATAAATTGAGTGTGAGCAAACGTTTAGTGAATATTAAAGTAACCGGAAGATATCCGTATTTTGTTACTATGTAGGGGGTTGCTTGGTATGCTGAGTTTAAGGTCAAAAACGATGAAACTCTGACAGATATTTTGAGGACTCCGAATGAAAACCGAAAACTTCTTGTACTAAAAATGTTGGAAATGTACGTCAAGGCTGAAGACGTTCGCAATAATGAGGTTTCGCGAAGTAGGGATATTCCTCAATCATCGGGAGGTTATTTTGGAGCAGATTTATCCAAACAGGTTCCCGGTGAAAGAGTTTGGCCAGATCTAAATTTATCTCCCCGAGCGAATGAGGAGCGAGGACATAATTTCTCCCCATGTTTACATAATCCACAAGCCGAGTGGTGAACTTTAATTTTTCTTTGTTTTACGATATTTATTTTTATATATTAACACTCATATATTCCACAAGGGGTACCGGCCATGTATGAATTTTTCAATTTATGAACCAACAGACGTTTTGAATTTGCCTAGTTTTGGTGTGTTGGATCATGGTGGTCTATCTGAGAGTCATCATCAACAGGATAATGTTCATCATGAGATATCAACACATTATGATTTGTAAGTGAAGTGATAAAGTTTATATGTAATATTTGGATGAATTTGAGAAACTCATTATTTTATTTGTTTTGCAGTGAAAACGAGCAACTTGAAGGTCTTGTCCTTATTTAGTTTCCCGAATATGACATATCTAATCGGGATCTGGAAGATGCGCCAAGTCTGGAAGATGATACTGAATATGAAAACAATGTTGATGAGTCTGGAGAGGACACACCCTTCCCTGATGAGGGCGATGATGATGAGGACGAGAATGATGAACCTGATTTGACGAGGGAGCATTCTTCACCTCCCGTTAGACCAAAAGTGTACGAGTCCCCTGTGTTGTTTAATTCAAGGGAGATTCTTTACCTTGATCAGTTGCCAAGTATGCCGGATGTGGATGACCTCACAATGGATCTTGATGAAATTCAGACAATAATGTGGAATGAATCTAGAGCAACGGTGCTGTCAAAGGGCATGTTTTTTGCTGATAAAGTGCGCCTAAGCAAAGCTGTGCGAATGTACATCATAAAAGAGTGTCGTGAGATCATGGTTCATGAGTCATCTTCAAAAGTATACAAGGTTATTTGTCGTAGATGGTTTCAAGGTTGTAATTGGATGTTGCGTGCGAGAAAGTTGAAAACAAATATGTGGTTTGTGGGAAAATACATTGGCACCCACAATTGTGAAATTGACATATTCAGTGGGAATCATTTAACTTGAATGTTGACTTGATTTCTATTGTCTTGATTTGTCACGACCCAAATTCCCCAACCTTAGGGATCGTGATGGCGCCTAACACCACACTTGCTAGGCAAGCCAAGGTTAGAGTTCGATTAACTACTTCCTTTGATTTTCCATTTAAACATGAGAAAATAATTTTAAAATAAACTTAAGCTAATGGCTTTCAATGAATACTTCCAAATATAAAATAATAAACACTTAAATAAACCGAGCCACAAACTAATTATATAAATAACTCTAAAATTACCCCAAGGTCTTGTGTCACAATTCACGAACTACTAAAGAATACTACAAATACTGGGATGAAAGATATAGAGTAACTGTTCTGAATATAATAAAACAGTGTTCATAAAAATAGGAGAAGACTTTCGGGATCTGCGAACGCCGGCAGATATACCACGTGTCTCCGGAAAAGTGAATAGCTGCTACTAAAAATCTCTACTGCTAGCTGGTACATGGATCTGCACAAAAGTGTGCAGAGTGAGTATCAGTACAACCGACCCCCCGNTACCTCGTGTCTCCGGAAAAGTGAATGGTTGCAACTAAAAATCTCTACTGCTGGCTGGTACCTGGATCTGCACAAAAGTGTACAGAGTGTAGTATCAGTATAACCGACCCCATGTACTAAGTAAGTGTCAAGCCTAACCTCGACGAAGTAGTGACGAGGCTAAGGCGGGGAAATTATAACTTAACCTGTGACAACATATATATATATATATATATATATATAATAAAGCAATAAAACAATTCTACACAAACAAGAAAATATAATCTGAAACAATAAATAAAGTAACTCAGTTGCCTATTTCAGGCCTCAACTATCACCAAAATCTCACACAAATTTCCAACACTTCCAAAGTTTTGACTTTTAAAATAGAAGTAAATACGAAATACGAAAAATACTAGAGTAAAACAGTAAGTTTTCAAATATGTAAGTTTCAAATCCTTGAGTTTCAAAAACCAACAAAACATTTTTGAAATACAGTAAAACATAAGTGTCCACCCTTATCAATTACTTGTTGCGGCATGCAACCCGATCCCACATGTCCACCCTTATCACTATCAATTTATTTCCCCTGTCCACCCTTATCACTATCATTTATCCACCCTTATTACTATCAATTTATTTCCCCTGTACACCCTTATCACTATCATTTATCCACCCTTATCACTATCATTCATCCACCCTTATCACTATCAATTTATTTATTTATCAAAACTTTCACAATTCAGGCCAAACCTTTCACAACACTTTTATTTCACCAATTGTAAACAGAAAACCATACTTCTCATAAACTCATCATTTTTATCACAAAAAAAAAAAAATGGAACCAGCAGGAATACATATATATATGTATATCGTAAAACAATTTCAAACTGCTCAACATTTCTGTACCACATGGGAACCAAGTAAACGACCAATACTCTTCCAAATAACCACAACAATATTTAACAACAAAGTAATAAGGCCAAGTAGTCGTAGAAACAATAACGAACATAGAACAATTAAGATAGGAATCAATTCAGTTGGAAACGGGGAACGGATCATGTTTAACAGACAATTTGATGGTGCATAGATACTCGTCACCTCACCTATACACCACACACATGCAAATTCACATAACAATTAAGTGGGGATTCCTATTCCCTCAAGTTAAGGTTAAGCCAAACACTTACCTCGATCTAACAAGCACTTCACTTGTCACGACCCAAATTTCCCACCGTCGGGACCGTGATGGCGCCTAACGTTGAACCCGCTAGGCAAGACAATGTGAATATTTTTAATTTACTTTATTCCTTTATTATTGTTCCATAACAGGTGAAATACGACACTAACATAAATGAAATACCATTGAAGCAAAATATGTTAACTCAATTTAATGCCTTTACGAGGTTTCACAATATAAATCCCAGAATTTCGGAGTCACAAACGCACGGACTGTCAATGAGTAATACATATAAAAGTCTGAATGAAATAATTACATCTGTTTATGAAACATCTAAAACAGAATACAAAGGAGGTAGGAGGGGACGCCAAGTCCTGCAGACGCCAACAAGACTACCTCGGTGTCTCCACGTGGACTGAAGGCAGCCTCCTCGCTCTAATGTCCGTAGGGTCCTGTACCGGGATCTGCACAACAAAGATATGGTAAGTGTAGCATCAGTACAACCGACCCCATGTACTGAGTAAGTGTCGAGCCTAACCTCGGCGAAGTAGTGACGAGGCTAGGACACGACAATCAAAACAACCTGTGCAATTTATTAATATTTGGAGGAAATAATAATAACAGGAAGTAAACAACTGAGTGCAAAGAAAAGGGGAACATGCCGGGGGAAGGAAATATCAAGTAAAGGAAATAATGAAATAAGGCAACAATTCAATATCAACTTGAACATCAGGAAATAGCATCACAGAGAAAAAAAGTGCACGACATCACCCTTCATGCTTTTACTCTCATCCTCACCAAATAGTAAATGCAAATACACGGCATCACCCTTCGTTCTTTTACTCTCATCCTCACAATGAATCGATAGAAACGACAAGGCATCACCCTTTGTGCTTTTAATATCATAATATGGCACGACATCGCCCTTCGTGCTTTTACACTCTCATCCTTACAATAATCAATACATGGCATCACCCTTCGTGCTTTACACTCTCATCCTCACAATAATCAATACACAACATCAACCTTCGTGTTTTACACTCTTCCTCACCCAAGCAATATAAATAACAGAAGTTCGGCAAGGAAAAATAAACTATATGAACCACAATAATAAATCATAACATCTCGGCAAGGGAACAACAGTAGAATTATCACCATCCCGGCAAGGGACACAACTATAACCAATCTCACTCAAGTACGTATCTTCACATAAAATTTCTCAACCGAAACCAATACTCAACAATATTCAATACCAAGAATTTCTACCAAAATGAATAACCACAAAGTGAAATTCAAGCTATAATACAGTAAATATCAATGAAAACTCACATATTTCATAATATCCGGCTCACGGGCATGCTTGACACCAACGTATAGGTACTCGTCACCTCACCTATACGTTGAACATGATATTAACACATAGCAAATAGGACACAACAAATATTCCCTCAAGCTAAGGTTAGGCCAAACACTTACCTCAACTTCCACGAATAAAATCAAGCCTCAATCACCGCTTTCCCTTTTGAATTTGACTCCAAATCAATTGTATCTAGACGTAATTAACTTAATAACATCAATAAACGCTAAATAATTCAATTATAATGCTTAATTATAGGTTTTCTAGCATCCTTCCCAAAAAGTCAAAAATTGACCCCGGGACCGCTTGGTCAAAACACGAGGTTCAGACCAAAACCCGATCACCCATTCACCCACGAGCCCGAATATATAATTAGTTCTGGAATCCGATCCCAAAACGAGGTCTAAATTCCAATTATTTAAAAAGTCCTAACTCTACCCAAATCCCTAAATTTCTATCCTTAAGAACATAATTTAGGCCTAGAAATCTAATGGGTGTGATGGAATTTGAAGAAAACGAGTTTAAGAATACATACCTATGGTTTTGTGGTGAAATCCCCCTTTCAAGAAAACTGGGCAAAAATATAGCCTATGCGTTCGCGACCTGGGTAGTGCGTTCGCATAGGCTCCCCTCCCCTACCCGACGCGTTCGCGTCCTAAGGGATGCGTTCGCACTGTGTTTGAACTACCCAGCCCCCAGCCCTTCTATTATTCTATGCGTTCGCGGCCACCAGTGTGCGTTCGCGTAGAGTAAATTTCCTATGCTCCGCGTTCGTACCTGGTCCTATGCGTTCGCATAGTGCAAATCTTCCCCCTCCCAATTTTGTGTTGTGCGTTCGCATAGAATAAAATCTCAGACACCAGCAACATCCAAAAACACCAGATTTTCTAAGTTCAAATCACCCCGACGCCTATCTAAAACTCACCCGAGCCCTCGGGGCTCCAAACCAAACATGTACAAAACCTCAAAAACATCCTACGGACTTACTCGTGCGATCAAATCGCCAAAATAACACTTTAAACAACGAATTTAGCCTTAAAATCAAAGAAAATTTTCAAAACTTCCAAAGTATCAAACTTCACAACTACGTGTCCGAATCACGTCAAACGACTTCCGTTTCTTACCAAATTTTACAGACATATCATAATTATAATATTAAACCTGTACCGGGCTCCGGAACCAAAATAAGTCCCGATACCATAAATTTCAAATATAATAATATTTCAAAAATCTCTTATATTTTCAGAAAAACAATTTCTTTCAAAAATTCATTTTTCGGGCTTGGGACCTCGGAATTCGATTCCGGGCATACGCCCAAGTCTCATATTTTCCTACGGACCCTCTGGACCTTCAAATCACGGGTCTGGGTCCGTTTACCCAAAATGATGACAAATGTCAACTTAAATTCAATTTTGACGGCAAATTTAGAATTTTTCTCAATTTCTCATATAAAAGCTTCCCAGCTATACGCCTGGGCTGCACATGAAAAATAAGGTGAGATAAAAAGAGGCTCTCAAGGCCTCAGAATACCGTTTTGACATATAAAATAAGGGATGACCTTTTGGGTCATCACAATCTCCACCTCTAAAATAAATGTTTGTCCTCGAACGGACATAGAAAAGTACCTGAATCGGGGAATAGATGGGGATAACGGCTCCGCATATCGAACTCAGACTCCCAGGTAGCCGCCTCTGCAGGCTGACCTCTCCACTGAACACGAACCGAAGGATAACTCTTCGATCTATACTGACAAATCTATCGGTCTATTATGGTTACCGACTTCTCCTCATAGGTCAAATCCTTGTCCAACTGGACACTGCTGAAGTCTAACACATGGGATGGATCGCCGTGATATTTCCGAAGCATAGATACATGAAACACTGGATGCAGGACTGATAAATTCGGTGGCAACACAAGTCTGTAGTCCACCTCTCCCTGAATCTAGGGCTTAGCTTGCCCTTCTTCCTAAATCTCATCACGCCCTTCATGGGCGACACCCGAAGCAATACTCGCTCTCCGACCATGAATGCCAAATCACGAACTTTGCGGTCGGCATAACTCTCCTGCCTGGACTGAGCTGTACAAAGTCTATCATGAATGATCTTAACCTTTTCCAAGGCATCCTGCACTAACTTCGTACCCAACAATCGAGCCTCTCCCGGCTCAAACCATCCAACCGGCGACGACACCGCCTACCATATGTTGATACCCAATTTTTCCTTAAACTATTTGCAAACTTGCATATAAGCTTTCTAAATTACTCTTTGTAATAATGAGTATTTTTCCTATTTTTCCACATTTTTATTAAATTATTTTCCTGTTTATTTTAATATTTCATATTTAAATAATTCATAAATTGTGCTCTAAATAATCTCAAAATATGTTTTAGTTCAGTATGTCATTCATAATCACTTTTTACTTATTAAAATCCAATTATCTCATAAATTTGCCAATTGGGTCTTATTTAGTTACAATTACAATTATTTTGCAATTATGGCCTAATTAGACATTTTACACCTTTTAAAATTCAAATTTATGTTTCTTACATTTTAATATTGTTTGATTATTGTAATCTTACCTATTTTAACTTAATTTTATTTTTATACAATTATTAGCTATTTTTTATTAATTAATTATCTTTTTTATGGGTATTTAACTAGTAGCCATTTTTATTTTCAAATTTAGCCACATTTTAACCCAATTAACCCCAACCCATACCCCAATTAAATGACCCAGCCCAATCCTAAATTAACCCGACCCAGTCCTAAATCAATCTGAGCCGTTGATCAATATAGATCAACGGCCCAGATTAACATTTCCTTAATTAACTCTACCTAACACCCCCCCTCCCCGGTCTCATTCTTTCGAGACCCCTCATCTCTCTATCTCCCGTCTCTCTCTCTCTAAAGTATCTAGAGACCTCTTTCTCTTCGTCTTCAATGGAACTCCTCCGCCTTCCTCCAGCCATCTCCGGCCACCATCATTTCGACTGCGAGCCTCCATGATGTCTCCTCCATCTAACTCACTTCATCTCTAAAGCCCTCGAGGGTTTGGGCCATGCTGACTTGCACCTGGGGCTCCTGATTTGGTTGTTTCCGGCTTGCCCGGTGGGGTTTGGACATAACCATGCCATATGCACCACGATCTTTGAGTTTCACGACAGGTTTTCCGGTTATCTTCAATCCTCTCTGAAACCCTAATTTTTGCCTAAACCTCTCAGGTCTATGGTGTTTCTAAACGATTCAAGCCTGTTTCTTTATGTTTTACATTATTCTTGACTCAATCTTTAAGAATCTCTGACTTTTAAATGTTTTTACTTCCTTTTAAAACTACGGTTTCTCAGAACCTTTTTATGCTTGTTTTGAGCTGAGTTTCTTCTTGATTTTAAGTTTGTTCTTTGCATATCATGATGATTCTGTGATTCTACTAGCTTTTTATCTTGCTTGTGTTAAAAGCCCTAATTTTACTAAGTCTTCTTCGTTGGTTCTGTGTATTAGCATGACTCTGTTTGTTTCTTGTTTGTGTTGTCGTGATTATCTGCCTCGAATATATTTACTGAGTTCTATTAGCTTAACTTATACCACCACTATGTGCTTATGTCTATCTCGATTGTTCAGACTTGCATCTTTCTACTAACACTTGTTCAACCTGCCTATTTACTATGTCTGGTCATTCTTGTCTATTTATATGATGAATATAGAATTGTGACTCTTCTTTGATTGATTCTGGACTCCATATATTGGGGTTTGATTGATAAACTTTCCTTCGAGACTTTAATTTTTACCTCTCCTATTCGAATCAATTCACTTAACTTGTCTGATGTGGTACTATATTCTTATTGTCTATTTCCTTAATTAGAATATTTTGAACTTAGCCTTAATTGTTTACCCTATACTTAATAAACTATGATTCCTTCCTTATTTAGTCTTGTACTGACTTTATTTACCTTATATATTATATGTTTTACCGTTTGAGTTCTTGATATCCCTTGACTTAAGGGAACTGTGTCTTGATTTCCTGACTGATTGATTATGAGTTCTTTGATTACCATGCTATTGTGATTCTTACCATATTTGCTACTCGCCTTTCAACTATAAAAGCTCTAGCTTTTCAACAACACAGACATCAATACTATTCTACATTCTCTTGTGCTCTTTCTCTTCTCTCTTTGTTCTACTACTGCCTCTATTCTTGCCTATTATTAGCTGGCTGTAAGCCAAGGATAATATTGTGTTACCACTTTGCTCTTTACATCCTGTTTTTGCCCTCTTACTGGTATGTCCTAATTAATCTTCAAGTCTCCAATCAATGTGTTTATTATTATTGTTTCAGTTCATTATCTTCCTGATTTTCTTCTATTTATGCTTCTACTGCTCAACATGCAATTGAATCTTTTGTTTAGTACTTTACCATGTCTTGTCTCTTCTGACTTACATGCTAAGTCTGTAATATGACTGTTGCCTATTCCTAACTTCTACTTGCTATGCCTGTATCATATTGCTGTATATTGTTATGCCTATACTTTACCACTCCCTAATTCCCCTGATCCCTTGCACTTTGTGTGCTCTTCTTGATCTACATGCTTCTAACTGTTGTTTATCTTACCTGTTATAATTGTCCCCTGTTACTGTCTAGTATTATGTCTAAGCTTGACCATTTCTTGATCCCCTGAATCTTCTGATTTTGGGTAGTCATGCTTCAATGAGCTTTCATAAGTCTCTGTATCTCCTTTAGCATTATGTGATCTACCTGTTCCCTTTCCCCATGGCCCTTGTATGCAATCCTATACTGTTGAGCTACTGTAACTAGTGCTTCTGCTGTCTTACAACAAATCCCTTGTTTCGAAAACTCTTTTAACCACTCTTTCCTGCACTTCACACTATTCTTAGACCTTTAGGTTCCACCCCCTCAGTGTGAGCATTGCTTAGGGACCTTGAGTTCCCTCTGACTTTGACACACTGAGGCAGGTAATTCTGCACTGCGCCTATCTCAACTTTGACAATTGCTGGTGCTGGTATTGACCAGGGACCTCATAAGGGCCTTTGGGAGATTTGCCGCACCCCATGCTATGTAAGGCTGTGAAGCTCGAAAGGGGTGAGGCTGGAAGGTTGGGCCTGTCTGAAGGCTCCATATAGAATAACTTCTTATTTTCCTCTTTGCAATTACTATAATTCATTTGCTATGGTCTGTAATAATTTGTAAACAAACGATTGGGGCTGGATAGTGAATATGGGAGGGAACTATGCATGTTTAGTGTAGTATGGGTAGAAATCATGACTTAGGCTTTATTTCCCTATGTGTGCAATAGTATCATGCTTAGGACATGCATACCATGCATTAAAAATCATGTTTAGGTTCTTTATTTCAACACAACTATTATATTCATACTATCTGACACCATGTTCCCAGTATAACTAAACGAGTAACAAAAGCTGCCATAATGTATTGCTCATGCATTTTCATAAACATGACATATAGAAACCATATTTTAAGATGATACTTTGTGCATTAGATATCCGGCCCTTAGGACTTCTTATTTATCATAACTTGAACGCCTAGTTAACATAATCTAATACTCCCATAAAATATAGTTAATCTACTTGAAACAATTTCCTTCAAACATGTATCTATTAAAATCAGAATCCAAAAATGCATGTTCACCCTTTAAAATAAGTAGGCAATGTATACGACGTGTAGTCAAACCTTAGGCCTAACACGTGAAAAATCAAATCAATTATGTTCTACTAGTTTAATTAGTCCCCTTTAAACATTTTGAATCCTGCTGCTCCCATTCCTGTTTTACCTCACTGAAGTTCACTTTACTTTTTTATTAAAACTCCTGCTCAATTTTAAACAGTCTTGGAGTTGTGCATCTATTTTCTTTTACTGATTTTTACTGATTCCTTTCCTATTATATTTTCAAACTACTGGGTTTTCAAAGATACCTCACTCTGCGCAAAATCATGCCATTTCGAATCCTTGCTCTGTATTTCTTTAAAGTTACTATATTTTTGATAAAAGTTACTATATTTTGATACCATCTTACTACTTCTTTTACTACAGTTCTCTGTAAACTGATAACTATTACTCTATGTTAAGCCACAGTATTTCAGTCACTTATCTTTTAAGATCACTGTATTACTTCAAACCCATCCTTTGATGACTTCCTTCTATGTTTTCTGAAAGCTTTAAATCGCTGCATACTTCTAAATCTTACCGCTGCCTTTAACTACTGTATTTTGAAAATCAACTATCCTTCAAGTCACTCAGTCTTTATTGACTCTTCTGTTTTCATTAAGTTTCCGAAATAGATGTTTTGCAACTCACTGTTTTACTTAAAAATCCTGTTTTAAACTCCGATCTTTGAGACCTTAAGTGTGTTTGAGACGTGCTACTTACATGTCTATGTGTGGAGGGACCTGTGAGCCTTTACTTGTCTTTATATGTTCCCTTATATGTGTAGTCCTACTTGTTTTGTATGTCACCTAGTATTTTGTCCTTTAAACCTAAGAGTTCAGCCTAGTTCCTGCCTTGTAGGATTAGTAGTCCTAAACACCATCCAGGACTTATATAATGGGACGGGTAAGGGCACGCAATAAGCATTCGTAACCAACACACGTATTTTTAAACAACCTTTACGGGGTGAGAAGGGTAGAATACAGATATGATGACCGGTGCGCTAATACCACGTGTAGCCGCCTCTTCGGGGTGTGACATACCAAGTATTGCATTGAAGTGATCCGTATTACTTTAAACCTAGGACAATTTGTTTTCAAATGTTTATTTTATACTTTCTCCAAACTTTTAAAGATTTTTAAGCTTGTCTGAAATTCCCTGTTATATGAACCTTACTTGTTACTTGTTCACCGTCCAAATTCACAAAACTTATTGGCTGGGACCCACAGTTGTTGATCTTGAGGGGTGCCTAACACCTTTTTCTTGGGATAATTTAAAGCCCTTACCCAATCTCTGGTAACGCAAACTAGTTCATGAGTTATCAACTCTAGGTGCCCTAACGCACCATAAAAATCGTTAGGTGGAGACTCTTCCTTAAACCCTTTCCTTTAAGGAGTTGTCCAAATGTCATAAACCCCATCTCTCCGTACCTAACCCGTGCGAGAAAAAAGGGGGCGTGACAGCATGGCGACTCTGCTGGGGAACTTCCCTAGGTTTATACCATTACAATTTTCTTTGTGAATCTGGACCTTTAATTTACCTTTAAATGCTTACGCCTTTTCCTATTCCCCGTTATATGTTGTTGACTGTCTACTTTTTACAAGTATTTATTTCACCCAAACATAACTAACATATCTTCGTGTTTTCTTTGTAATCGCTTTCCATTATAACTGATGTATTTCCTTTCTTTACCGTTTTCTTCAAACGTGAAAATACATGCCTATCTGTTGTAATGCTTACTATTGCATATCATGCTCCGCATTCATTTTCCACTCGTGCCAAACAAATCCTATAGCAACTCTTACAATGAGTGGTTGTGCTATTCCAATATTATCACCCCCTAAATTCGGAAAGGCGTATTCGTGGTAAAACTAGTCGATCAGCGGTGCAGTCGACAGTTTCGTGCCTTCCCCCTTGAGTTGTCCGCTCAAGGGTACCAGTCTAAAACCCCAATAGAAACCTTAATCTATTGTATGTTGCATGCATTATGGTCAAACCTAGCCAGGCTAACGTGTTGTCCGCACAATAGCCTTTAAGATAGCCTTGTCCAAAGTCCATTGGGTTTCCCTGGAACCCAAAAGGACGCCCTCACGTTCTGTGCATTTATTTGGAGAAATTAAATGCTCATGCTAATTATAGATGTTAAATAGTCGAGTTCGGTGGGGGTAAGGGCCTAACCTGTTTACTTTGCAGAGATGAGGCACGAGATCCCCAGATTCGGTATGGTCACCAACATCCACCCAAAACTTCTAAATCTGTGGGAAAACTTGCACTCAAGCGACAAAACAGCAGTCAGGAAACACATGGGCAACTTTCCCTCTCTCTTGGACATTCAGCCTAATAACATGATGATAGAGGTTGCCACCTTATTCTGGGACTGTGATCGGTCGGTTTTTTGATTTGGGAACAATGAGATGGCACCGCTGCTAGAGGAGATAGGGGGTTTAACTGGTTTGCCTTGGGAGTCTCAAGGGTTATTGATGCCTGAAAACCGAACAAGCCGGGGTTTTCTCAAGATGATGGGACTCAAGAAGAATCTAGATTTAGTCTTCTTGGAAGACTCGTACATCCCCTTTGACTATTTGTACGAGAGGTATGGCCGTAGTCAGTCTTACCGCACATACCAGGAAGAGTTCGCCCTCACCTCTCTAGGACACATTCATCGCCGGGTATTCGTCTTCATATTCTGCTTTTTGGGATTGATGGTCTTACCGACAAAGAAGGGAAGAATCCACACCCGATTGGCTATGGTCACCAAGACTCTGATGGAAGGGATCGACGGACAGGATTTCAACATTGTACCTATGATTGTTGCTGACATATACCGAGCTTTGGAGAACTTCCAACAAGGAGCGAAACATTTTGAGGGTTGTAACCTGTTACTTCATCTTTGGCTTACCGAGCATTTGCAAATGGGTTACTACCCTCAAGACATACATAGGAGAGTTTGGGATGATCATATTGCTTTCCATCATCCAAAGCGTATGAACTACATCCCCGACATGTTTGCACAACCGGAGAATGCCAATGGATGGGTCGAGTTATTGGAAAATCTGACCGCGGATCATATCCAATGGATGTTCGAGTGGTTCCCGACCGACAAATTCATCATTCGGACTAGAGACACTCCGTTCCTGATATTGATTGGTATTAGAGGGACGTACCCTGACGTCCCGATTCACGTCATGAGGCAGGCAGGAAGGAAGCAAGTCGTCCCAAAGGTCGAGAAAATGAGTCATCTCAGGGCGGACTTCCAAAATGATGACAACCCTCACAAGTGTCAAGCTCAGCAATTGTGGCACTGCAGGGTCCAGTTGGAGAAGGATACCATCGAGCCCGATAGGTATCACACTGGTTGCTCTCCTTGTTATCTGGGATGGTTGGAAGATAACTGGGGAGGAAGTATTTAGCCAGGGTTCGCTCGAGCACATAGGGTCATAGATGAGAAAGCCGAGGCGACAACTAGGCTCAACCAGCTTTGCAAAGGGCTCCGTGACTGTGAAGAAGATCATCAAAAAATCCACATAGCCAACAAGAAGCTGATCGAGGAATGGAAATACATGGCCATCACTTCCACTCAGTGGCTAGCACACTTGGAACGAGGCATAGTTGACCTGGAGGAAAAGTTCCTTAGGAGGATCGAGACTTGTCAAAAGACCGAGGGAACTGAAGTGGGAATTCTAGCCAAGACTTACTTACTGCTGGGACTTCGCGAGATGGGAATGTTGATCAAGGCAAGTAGAGGTGCCGAATCTGGGGAAGGTCCTTCTGAGACCAAATAGATATGATTTGTCTTTACTTTTCTTTTGATGTAATGAGGCCACTGGCCATTAATGACATTTTACATTTTCGTATTTTTAGAGTCAAGTTGGATTTGTCTATTTTATTATCAATAAAATGAGGCATTTAGTATTTAAGTTCTCCAAATTAATTTGTCGTTAGGACTACCTCGGGCATAAAGAGGTTCCCCAACTTAGGATGCGTTTTACATTTTCGCACTACGTGTTTAAATTACCGCAATATTCTTCATAATCTTCACTAACCTCACTACCTTTTTTTAGTTATTCCCCTTCCCCAAAGGTTAGTTCGTGCACTCTGACATCAACAACTTATTGCACCAGATCAAATGTCCCTCCTCCTACTCCTCCTCCCAGTCCTCCCAAAGGAAAAAGCAAGGGTAAAACTAAGATGGCAGATGCAAGCGGTACTAGAAATGAACAGGTTGAGATCACTGATGGTCAGGGTATTCAGGTTCTGCACGAGGGTATGTCTTCACTAGAGAAGAAGCTGCTGAAGTTCCAAGAGGAACTTGACCAAGTCAAGAATTTGGCCCACTTATCATTCTCCCTCAACGTCCCAGACGTTCACTTCCCATATACTCTAAACCCCACTTTACCCCAAAATGTCCCCAAATAACCCAATCACCCCAAAGATCCCGTTCCACCAGCACCACGCAACACATGTCACTACAACACTCCGCCTCTCCAGGATCAGACAAGAGACCACCTCCAGGCTTATGACAACCCCATTTATGTGGAAACCCTAGCTCATTCCACACCACATACCCATGAGTCCGACGATAAGGATAAGCTCATCAGGAATCTGGCCGAGGAACTCAAGAAATTGACCAACCGAGTTCAGGGCGTCGAAAGAGTTAAAGGGTTTGAGGGATTGGACTATGAGGATATTTGCATACAACCCAATGTTGAACTGCCCGAGGGGTACAAACCTCCTAAGTTCGAGATGTTTGATGGTACTGGTGACCCAAGAGTCCATCTGAGGACTTACTGCGACAAATTGGTCGGCGTGGGAAAAGATGAAAGGATCCGCATGAAACTCTTCATGAGGAGTTTGAAAGGTGATGCACTATCCTGGTACATCAACCAGGATCCAAAGAAATGGATCAATTGGGTGAACATGGATACAAACTTCATGGATAGATTCAGATTCAACACGGAGAATGCACCGGATGTGTTCTACATCCAAAACTTGAAGAAGAAACCAACAGAGACCTTTCGCGAGTATGCTACTCGTTGGAGGTCAGAGGCTGCCAAGGTCAGGCCAGCCTTGGAAGAGGAACACATGAAGAAATTCTTTGTACGCGCTCAAGATCCTCAGTATTATGAATGGCTGATGATGGTCGAGGGGCACACGTTTTCTGATATTATCAAGCTAGGAGAGCGAATCGAGGAAGGAATAAAAAACGGTATGGTTACTAATTTTGAAGCCTTACAGGCTACCAATAAGGCTCTGCAATCCGGTGGTGTGTCCAAGAAAAGGGATGTAGCAGCCGTGATGGTGGCACAACAAGACAAGTCCCTTTCCAAATACCAAGTATACCCCGCACCTTCCTTCACATACCAACCAGCTCCAAGCTACCAATCCCTTTCACCTCAATACCAGACACCCTCACCCACCTACCAAACCCTACCACTCACATATCATCCTACCTCGCCCAGATACTCACAACCAACTTCCGTCTATAATTCCTACAATTCTCAACCTTCTCACTATCAATCACCACCTAATCGCCAAAACTTCCTGAGACCTCGCCCAAATTTCGATCGTCGTCCACCAAAATAGTATACTGCCATAGCTGAACCCATTGACAAATTATATGAAAAGCTTAAAGCCTCCGGTTATGTCACCCCCATCCCCACTGTCATACCTGAGAACCCATCTCATTGGGTCAACCCAAACAAAACCTATGCTTACCACTGCGGCATGAAGGGACACACCATTGAGGAATGCCGTTCCTTGAAGGACAAGATACAGACCCTCACAGATAACAAGATCATTGTAGCCAAGGACCATGCTCCTAATGTTCGCAATAATCCGCTGCCTGACCATAAAGGCGGTGTCCACATGATTGAGGTTGAAGATGATTGGGATCCCGAGGGATCAATTGGGCTAATTGCCGAGGGTGATCCGAAGAAGCCTGCGATTACTCTTAATCCGATCGTGGTCCAGATGCAGCCATCCGAGGAAGTTGAGGTAAACATGTCCAATCCACTTGAGTTTGAATCAAGACCACCCGCCAAGGGAAAGGCCCCAAGGCCGATCGAAGTCGAGTTTGTGCGACCGCTTGAAGTTGCAATCCGACCATCTATAACATATACTCCGGCAGGAATAAGAATGACCACACCTATTCCAGTGGAAATGTCAACAACAACACCCTTTTACTTAGACGCCGTTTCGTGAGACTATACTGCTGAAGCAAGGAGGAAAGGTAAAGGCAAGTCTGAAGAATCCATCGCTGCACAAGGTATGACAAGAACTGGCAGAGTTTATACCCCTGAACATTTGGCCGAGTCTAGCAAGAAGGCAAACCACCGTCCCCCCATCATTGAAACAGGTTCAGACGATCAGTGGAGAAAGATACAAGCCAAGGAATACTCAATCCTCGACCAGTTGAACAAAACGCCAGCTCAGATATCCATCCTCTCCCTGTTACAAAACTCTGAATCTCACAGGAGTGCTTTGCTAAGGGTGCTGAGTGAAGTGTTGATACCCAATTTTTCGTCAAAATTATTTTAAACTTGCATATAAGCTTTCAAAATCACTCTTTGTAATAATGAATATTTTTCCTAATTTTTACACATTTTATTTCAATTATTCCCTATTTATTTACTGTTTTCATATTTTTATAATTCATAAATTACGCTCTAAATAACTCTCAAAATATTTTCCAATTTGATATGTCATTTATAATCACTTTTTAATTATTAAATTTCAATTATATCGTAAATTGGCCAATTGAGTACTATTTAATTTCAATTACAATCATTTTGCAATTATGGCCTAATTAGTCATTGTATACCTTTAAAATTCGAAATTCATGTTTCTTACATTTTTTATATTGTTTAAATATTGTAATTTTACTTATTTTTAACTCAATTTCATCTTTTTAATTTACTATGTATTTTAATTAATTAATTACCTATTTTCTATTGGGTATTTAACAACTAGCCTACCTTATTTAAAAACTAGCCACAGTTGAACCTAAATCCTAAATCCTAAACCCAATTACCCAACCCAGATTTCAATTAAAACTACCCATCCCAACTAAATCCTACCCGGCCCAACCCTTGCCTTAATCTGAGCCGTTGATCAAATATGATCAACGGCCCAGATCGATTCCTACCATAAATATCCTAACCCAACCCCTCCCCACCGGTTCATTTTCTTCGCGACCTTTCTTCTCTCATGGGCGTGTTCCCCTCTCCGGCCGGTTCTTTCACCGGCATCCATGGCTTCTCACTACCTCTTGGTCATCTACTCACCTCTCACTCGCTCAGTGACGCCCTGAGTCCTTCAAGACGGGCCTGGAGCAGTCCGATTGCCTCCGTTGAGCCTCTTGCCACTTTCCGGCCAATCCCCGGCTATTTGAGTAGGTTTACATGTTTTCCGGCCTAATCTATGCCATCTCTGAGGATTTGCCCTCTTTTACGGGTTTCACGAAACCCTAACCATCGGCATTTTTTGATTTATCCCCTTAATGTCTGCTTACGTTCTTACATTATTATGATGTTTTCCCATGGTTTTCTCCGGAAAAACCTTTTCCTTTAGTGATTTCAACACTAGGGTTCTTAACCCTGTCTTTAAAATGATTTCTTCTTGGTTTTAGTTATCTGTATCATGTTTAAGTAATTATTTCGTGATTTATTGTTGTTCGAACTGCTATTGATGAAACCCTAATACTCTATTGACCTTTGTTATGTGTACTCGTTTTTCCTTGTTCGATTCAGTGCTATAATTTCTAATCCTCCTACTGTTCTATGAATATCTCTTATATTGCTGAGTACTGTTGTTTAAATACTTATTGAGTTCAACCATTTACCTCACTGATTATTTTACTTGCTGATTTTATGCTGATTTCTCGTGATATTTTCCTTAAATAACACAATTGTGCATTTTCCTTTTACAATGTTGTACCAATTTCGAATTCATGTTATATCTATGTGATATTTTCCTTAAATACACAATTGTGTATTTTCCTTTTATAATGCTGTACCAATTTTTGAATTCCTTCCATGTTTATGTGATGCTTTCTTTTACTATTCCGGATTCCCTTTGATTTCAAGATCTTCTTAATTGATTTTTAAGCAGATACCCTATTTTTATTTCTTAATGTAATATTACTGCAGCATTCCTTAATTACTCACTATGTATTTGGCTCTATTTGTGCACCATATAACTTCCTTGTCCTATTTTGAGAGAATCAGTCCTATTGGACTGATTTCTTTGCCTTATTTTACCTTGACAATGTCGTTTGAATTAGATTCCTTAATTAAAGGAGTCCAGTTATCTTAATTGATATTGATTGATTTCTACTACCATAATTTGCTATGTGCTACTCGTTTTTCAAAACTATATAAAGAGTTGTTTTCTCTCTTTGCAAACACTGAAATTCAGATTCACACAGAAATACAGACACTGACTCAAACACTTCACACTGAGTTCTCACACTAAGTACTGAGCAATATTGCTCTAAACTCTTCTGTGCTTTCATCTCTACTTGTTCTTTGCATCTATTATTGACTACTCAGTCAGCTTAAAGCTAAGGCTGAGTAGCCCCCTATTGTTCTTGTGCCCTGCTGTTGCTCTCTCTCTCATTCGGCACATTGCTTGTTGTTGCTGTCTCATTCTGCTGCTATTGTCCTCTACTGCTCTCTTGTTCTGCATACTGCTGTTTTCTACACCACCTCTTGCACTTTGCTATTCTTTACTACTCAACTGGTATGTTTCTACTTTAGTATTATAGTATTACACACATTATGCTCCAGTTCTTGTTTATTTACTTATTGTTCCTTATGTGTTTTATCTTATGGTTCTACTGCCTACCATGTAACTAACATGACTCTGTAATGTCCTTTCCCTTTTCCTATCCTGCTTTCCCCATGTGATTCTCTATAACTATTTGAGTCTTGTGTAATTAGCATATCCCTGCTCTTCCTCTTAGACTAATATGTCTCCTGTTTGTGACTCTATGTGAGACTTATGCAACTAGTATGCTCACTTGTTTGTAGTTTGATGTTTCTCTTCTCAATATGACTACTGTTACATGCTTAGCTTCCTATGTTATAAACCTGCCCCCTCCACATGATGTCTAAATGATGTATAACTCTGACTCTATACTTGATATGTGACTCTGTGTGATATGTGATGCTTTGTGACCTGTAACTCTATTCTTCTGCTACCTTGTGAGATCACCTGTCCCCAACTCCCTACCCTTGTTTTTGTTTGTTTGCTTGAACTCTGCATATCTGTTAAGTTATGGTCGGTCTGCTTCTTCTCTTTTGCAAACTGGTTTTCATACAACTCATCTATTGTCCTCTAAAGTTATATTTCAAAACCGTTATTTCAAACTGCTTTCAAATTCAACTCTTTTAAACTACAAAGCACTTTCACAACTCCTAGTAACATAGGTTCCACCTCCTCAATGTAAGCACTGCTTAGGGAATCTTGAGTTCCCTCTGAACTTTGATACATTGAGGTTGGTAACTCTACACTGCACCAATCTCAACTTTGATAAACTGCTGGGTGCTGGTATTGGCCAGGGCCCTTATAAGGACCTTTGGGAGCTTTGCCGCACCTAGGCCGTGTAAGGCTATGAGGCTCAACAGGGGTGAGGCTGGAAGGTTAGGCCTGTTTGAAGGCTCTCTATAGAATAGCTTCTTATTTTTTTTTTCTTTGCAATTATTGTAATTTATTTATTCTTGGTTTGTAATAATTTGTAAACAAATAATTGGGGCTGGATAGTGAATATGGGAAGGGACTATGCATGTTTAGTGTAGTATGGGTAGAAAACATGATTATAGGATTTTACTTACCTATGTGTGTAGTAGTATCATGCTTAGGACATACATACCATGCATTAGGAACCATGTTTAGGTTGTCTACATCAGCATCTCTACTACACTTATGTCTATCTTTCCTCTTGTTCACAGCTAATAACTGTAATAAAGAAATAAAACTACCATATGTTAGTGCTACTGCATCTCCACAAGCATTGCATGTAGAAGACATGCCTATAAGACTTTACTTATTCATGTGTGCACTAGATATCCTTCTCTTTAGGATTTTTACTTTCAAAATGCCTGTTTTCTATTACACCCTGTTAAATGCCTAGTAAATCTGGTAATCTCACTAAAATATGGTTAAAGGGTTTAAAACATTTTCTGCAAATGTGCTATCTTTATGTCGCTTAAAATCAGAGATAAGGACTTGCACTTCACCTGTTCTTCACCCTTTTAAACAAATAATCAGTATATACGCACGCCTAGGCAAACCTTAGGCCTAATATTTACTAAAACCAAAAATCAATCGTTTTACGCGTTGCTTGTATTAGAACTAATGAGTCCCTCCTAAAATCCTTAAAACTTTGCCGTATGCCACTACTTTCGCTCCTGTTTTGCCTGGCAACTGATGGATTTTCAAAAAACAATTGTCCTTTTCTACAAATCACTCTGTTTGTTTGAAGCCTTGCTCTATTTTTCAAATTACAGGTTCTTGAAATTGTGCACTCACTCTCCTTTTACTAAAACTCCTTTAGACTACTGATTTTGGCTCTATTTTGAACTACTGGATTTCAAAGTTAGTCACTCTTTTTCGAAATCCCTCTGTTTTATTTAAAGTCATGCCTCACTTCCAATTACTGGCTTTTCCTGAAATTATTCATTTGTTTTATTGAGAAAAGTATCTAAGCTGATGTGCATTTTAAATTCCTGCTCCTGTCTTTGATATACTAGATCTTTAGAATCCATCATTCTTTCCTGAAAACTATTCTGTTTTTTTAGTAAATTTCCTGCTTCACTACTAAGTTCTCAAAACATATTCTTTTACTAAACTATTGAAACCTACTGATTTTCAACTCAATAACTCTATTTTCGAACCTTTTGTGAGACTTTAATTGTGTTTGAGACGTGCCACTTACGTGTTTAATTGTGGAGGAACTTGTGATCCTATTACTTGTCCTATGTGATCCCACTACATGTGTTCTACTTGTTTTGCACTGTCGCCTAGTATTTCATCCTTTACACCTGAGTCAGCCTAGTCCCCGCCTTGGTAGGATTAGTAGTCCTAATCACCCTCCAGGACTTATAGGATGGGAGGGGTAACGGCACGCAATAAGCATTCGTGACCAACACACGCGTTTTAAATAACCTTTACGGGGTGGGAAGGGTAGAATACGGATATGATGACCGGTGCGCTAATACCACGTGTAGCCGCCTCCCCGAGGTGTGACATACCGGGTTTTGCATTGAAGTGATCCGTATTACTTTAATCCTAGGATACTTCTTTTCAAATGTTTTATGTTATTCAAAGCCTTTAAAGATTTTCATACTTGTTTTAAATCTCCTCATATGTGAACCTTATTTGTTACTTGCTTGCCGAACAAATTCACAGAACTTATTGGCTGGGACCCACAGTTGTGGATCGTGAGGGGTGCCTAACACCTTCCCCTTGGGATAATATCAGGCCCTTACCCGTTCTCTGGTAATGCAAACTAGTCTATGAGTTATCAACTCTAGGTGCCCTAACGCACCGTTAAATTGTTAGGTGGCGACTCTTCCTTTTCTTATAAAGGAGTTGTCCATAATGTCTTAACCCGATCTCTCCGTACCTAACATGTGCGATAGAAAAAGGGGGACGCGACATGAAGCATACGTACCAGACAATATCACCAGTGGAGAAATGGCCAACATGGTAGGCCAGGTACTGGAAAGTCACAAGATCACTTTCCATGAAGATGAGCTGCCGCCTGAAGGACTAGGGCATAACAGAGCACTACATACCACTGTACAATGTGAGGATCATTTCATCACAATGATCCTAATTTATGGGGGTTCCAGCCTCAACATCTGTCCGCTGGTCACACTCAAGAGATTGGGAAAGAGTCTACATAAGATAAAGGAAGGAGAGATCAACGTAAAGGCCTTCGATGGTTCACAGAGGTCCACCATGGGAGAAATCACCTTATGATTACAGATGGGACCAACTTGGTTCGATGTAGATTTCCAAGTAATAGATGTTCCTGTGTCCTACAACTTACTATTGGGACGACCTTGGATCCACGCTGCTGGGGCTGTGGAATCAACCCTACACCAAGCTGTGAAGTTTGAATGGAATCACCAAGAGGTAATCATTCATGGCGACGGTAGCAACCATATCTACGGTCGCCAGACCTTTTCGGTCATCGATGGAAGGAGGAAGTTAGGTGGAGAAATCTACCACAACGTTTAACGTGTTAACTCCATTGACAAAGACAAGTGGTGGGGCAGTAAGACCGAAAGCATATTGAACTGGCAAGGGTACGAGCCGGGTAAAGGGCTCGGTAAGCATCTTCAAGGAATAAGAAAGGCAATAACACTCAAGAAGCACGATACTACTTTTGGTCTAGGGTACAAGTACACTTGGAAGGAGTTCAAGGACTGGTAGCCACCATGGCGCGACCCCTATTACCCATTAGAGCATCCAATACCCCACATAGAGCAAACTTTCTAGCCAGCTGACATCACATATGGTACAGACGAGGAGGAAGCGCTAGCGGCAATAAGGGATCTAT
>ML260159.1:0-11460 GCA_005239495.1 Nicotiana undulata | reverse complement strand
TCAAGACATTACTTATCTCAAAACTAGCCCGGAATTATTCCGCAACACGCTTGCCTCTCGAATAAACCTCTGAAGGCCCCAAATCTACCAAGTTCAGATTTTTATCATGAACATATGCTTAAGGAATAAATTCCAATTGAAAAATATCGAATTTAACTCAAAAATCCGAAACCGGTCAAAACCCGACCCCCGGGCCCGCGTCCCGAAACTCAGATATTTTTACAGAAAGGTGTTCTTCATCATCCCACGAGTCCATACATATAAAGAATACCAAAATCGGAGTCCGTTTGACCCCTCAAATTGACCCTTGAAGGTCTCATAATCTCATGCCCCAAAATCCTATTTTTCTACTATTTTTCATGAATTAATGGATGAGATTACAGTCTATAATCACCCATAAACGAGTTTTAATGATTAGAACACTTACCTCTATGAAGAACAAGGATTTCCCTCTTCAAAAATCGCCCCCAGAGCTCTTAGTCCGTACAAAAATGGTGGAAATAAGGTTTAAGTCGCGGAGGGTTTAATTATTTAATGCCAGGTCAATACTCTTCGCGTTCGCGGTCAAACGGGCCGCGTTCGCGTTGACCAACCTCCTTTTCCCTTCGCGTTCGCGGTCAACGCGCCGCGTTCGCACTGCCTTGCCCGGACGACCCTTCACGTTCGCATCCCAGGCCCGGGAACGCATAGACCAATTGGCCTGGGGGGCCATCGAGTGAAATAACCCTACGCAAACGCACCAGTAGCCCCGCGTTCGCGATGCCATGGAAAATTCCTCTCCGTGTTTGCACCTGCCCAGTCGCGAACGCATAGACCAAAATCCCCCTGCTCCCATTTCCCCTATGCGAACGCAGCCCCCTTCCGCGAACGCATAGGGTTAACTCCCTGTGCAGAAACACCAGAAAACCAGCAGTGTTTTCAATTCCCAACAAGTCCGTTAACCAACCGAAATCAATCCGGAGCTCCTCGGGACCCCAACCAAAACTTACCAACACGTCCCATAACATCATTCAAACTTAGTTGCACTCTCAAAACACCAAAACTAACATCAAAATCCCAAATTTACATCGGCTTCAAGCCTAAGAACTTTGATATTTCTAAAATTCACCAATGATGCCGAAACTATCCAAATCAACTTCGATTGACCTGCACTTTTGCAGACAAGTCCAAATTGACATTACGAACTTGTCCCAATTGTTGGAATTCCATTCTGACCCTGATTTCCTATTTTCCACTGCCATCCGGAATCGCCAAAAACTAACTTCCACCAATTCAAGCCTTATTCTACACCGGACATCACAAAATTATTCTGAACACACTCCTAAGTCTCAAATCATCTAACGAAACTATCCGAGCCATAAAATACGCATTCCGAGGTCGTTTGCAAATAAGTCAACTCTTAGTTGACTTTTCCCATTTTAAGGCTATTTTTAAAGGCTAATTGACTGAACTCTCACTACAACCATTCGATTCCAAGCCTATCAACTCTAATACATCAAATATAGTAATTCCAACCTATGACAAGGCAATAACAGTAATTATAATACAAGTTCTACGTAACGACCGGCCGGGTCGTCACAAGATGGGGGATTGTCTTTGCTGGCAGAAGGAACGACTTGAGATGGAGAGACACGAGCAGTAGGGACCTCGGCTTCAGGTGAAGAGAAATTCTGAATTTGCTGAGACTTTTCAATCGTCTCTCTGGTTTTAGCTTTTTCGGCTTTCAAGTCAAAATTCTCTTGGCCCATTTCCGTCAATGTGTCAAGACGGGAATTCAAATAAGACCAACTAACATCGACAGCTGATTTATCCTCAAGAGCCTCATAGTCTTTCTCCCATTGTTCAGCTTTGGCTCTTAGCTCATCTCTCTCAGCCACGGCAGCATCATGAGAAGCCTGTAAAGGAGCAAGGGATCTTTCCATAAACTGGACCTTCTCTGAAGAGTTACGGAGGTCTTCTTGGGTTTGGGTGAGCAGTTGAAAAAGTTCACCAGAGTATGCCTCCTTCTGGTCAAACAAAGCCTTCATGATCCTAATCTTTTCGGTGGCACGAGAAAGTTGCTCCGCAAAGGAAGAATCCAAGATATTTTTGTCCTTGCCTACCTGGTTCAAAGACGCCTTCTCTATGGCTAGTTCCGCTGCAATCACCCTGATCTGCTGTTCCAAGGTACACTTCTCCTCCTCCATTGCCTCCATATCAAGATGTAGACTCTCGTACTTCTCCTTCAAATTATCAGCCTCAGTATGGAGGCCATTTGCTGATTGCTCTATTTGAACGACTCTCTTCATTAACTCTGTGCCTGTAAGGTTGATCTATATAAAAAGATAAATTAGATATTGTAAGAATATACATGAATACATATGAAGGAAGGGAAAGTTTTACCTTTAAGGATGAGTGCACAATCTCGTTCATCCAAGTCAAGGAGCTGTGGCTTTCCAGC
The DNA here is from genome assembly GCA_005239495.1 of Nicotiana undulata. NCBI lineage: Eukaryota > Viridiplantae > Streptophyta > Magnoliopsida > Solanales > Solanaceae > Nicotiana > Nicotiana undulata. The sequence continues at coordinate 9,020 of ML260159.1, read as the reverse complement.
TTAGACTTCTCAGCCGGGCCTATCAATGGCTTTAACCATACATCAGCCTGGCCCGACTTTTTCAAGAGGCAGCCCACAGCAGGAACCTCTATTGTAACTTACTTCATCACCCCCCTGCTGAAAGACCCTACTTCAACAGCAGAAGGCACGGAAATGAGGGCGGGTGAAGGAACTACGGGCAGAGTAGGCTGAGGAGCAGAAACAGCAATGGGAGCAGCAATGGGAGCAGAAACAGCAATGGGAGCAGAAACAACAATGGGAGCAATAAACGAAAGTTCTGTAGAAGCAGGAGGTGAGAAAATAGCAAGAGGGGCTTCATCAGAAATTGTACCAAAACCTTGTTGGAACAGGTGATCAATGGACTCACGGACAGGAGAGGGAGTTGCATCTTCGAGAGCGGAATGTTATGATTCAGGCACGGTAGGATCAACAACGGGCGCAGATTCAGCGTCAAAGACGACCCTCCTCCTACGTGACCTATGGACCAGCGAACCCTCCTCCTGTTCTTCTTCATCCTCTAAAGTCCTGGACCTACATGGCTTCCTTTTCGACGAGGAAAATCCAACAATGATCTCCTGAGCCTTAGCCAGGGATAGCTTTGAAGTGAACACAGCCGCAACAGAAATCCCACGAGCAGGAAAAACTACCAAATGAAAGGGATCAGATAAAGCTCAAAAAAGGAAGACGTAAAAAAAATCTCACTTACCCTGGGTTTTCACCTTCCAACCAAACCTCAAAGAGAGGTATTTCCAAGAACGTACTTCTAAAGGAGCGATTAACAAAAGTTTTTCTACCCAATCACGGAAACCGGAGACATTCTCGATGGTTCCCATGGTTGCTGCAAAAAGGAAAAAAACCGGTCACGGTATTAATAGTTTATCGAAAACGAAGAAATGGGAAGTGAGCAAAAATTGTACTCACGTGCAAAGTTCCACTTCTCAAGGAAGGGGAGATTTTCTTCACCTACTAAACCTGCAGTAGGGACAACAACATACCGGACATACCACCCTCTATCCTTGTCATCATGTGGAGTAACTAACACCCTTTTACTCATAGCCGTGAGAGTAGACACTCCTTGGCGGAACGACATAGAAGAATAGATGGGAATAAGATGGTGGAAAGTAAAGGGTACAGATGCTAAATTGGCCAAATACCTGAGGCACGCAACTACTCGCCAAACAAGAGGACCGACTTGTCCCAAGAAAACTTTGAAGAATCCACAAAACTCAATGATAACAGGGTCGGTAGGAGGCTTGAATCCTAATGTGAAGGGATAATTATAAACATAAGAATACCCAGTCCTGTAAGAGGTTATTCTTTGGTTATCATTAGGAACTACAACAAGAAAATCAGGCTTCAAATAATAATCCCTGCATACGAGTGTCACTAAACCCTCTGTTATTTGGGTAGGATAAAGGTCAGCACTATCATGTGATGACATGGAGGAAAGATGCTCACTCATGGACTGACTATCCTTGGCAAAAAAAAACTCGGCGGGAACAATCTCATCGACTCTCGGCTCGCGAAGTGGTTCATTATGTTATCTACTCATTGATGAAGATCTAGAAGACCTAGCCCTCGAAGAAGACGAAGAAATATTAGACCTAGAATATGGAGGAGGAGTAGAATAAGAAGAAGAACCCCTGGAAGGGGTAGAACTTAATCTCCTAAGTCTACCGCCCCTCCTACTCTGTGTTGGAGTAGAAGAAGGAGTCAATTCATCTACAATAATGACCTTTTTGGATTGCTGGGTTGAAGAAGACATGTTTACAGGAAGGAAGAATTTACAAATAAAGAATGAAGGTTAGAATATTTTCGTGAAAGTAAAGAAAGGAAAAGGGGTATTTATACTCGAAGGCGACGGTCAAAAAATGGAAAAAACAATGATGTGAAAGTCATAATTGAAGTTGTCACTTCGTGACTGATGCAGCCGCAAAAAGCCCTAAAAGGCACTGAATAATAGCAGAACGAATCCGAGAATGCCACGTGGCACGAGCATTAAATGGAAGTGACAAGCAACGTATACGTTCGGAGACAGATGCAATGGTACGAGTGAAGCGGCGGCAAAATATTTCCGCCATAAATGAGTATCCACTTACCAAATATTTAGTCAATAAATAAATGGTAAGTGGGGGGGACTATCTTTATTGGTAAAAATAGGCTTCACACGTGCACTAATTATGGTGAAAAAGAAATCCATGTGGAGCAATGAAACATGACAACTGGACCAGACTTTACGAAGAGGTACGAGACAAAGAGGAACGGAACAACATACCCACGAGGTAATCAGATACGGGAATCTCAATCTAATTGAGGAGATGAAGAGACACGGTCAGAATGAATCAAAGGCGGAATAAAGGGCATATTCGAGGATCTTCAATCAATGAGCCAAACGTTACATAATCTTCACGCAACAGTTACGATTAATCATTGTAACATTACATTAATACCATTAATAGTCATTAATGCTCAATCACTGAAAAGAGTTGACGTTATATTAAGAAATTCCCTATATAAGGGAGTAAAATGTAACTTGTAAGGACATGTTCGAACTACTATTGAAATATACTTACTTTTACGCATCTTTACTGTTTTCTATTGACGAATCTATCTACAATTCTTTGCATATTCTCTTGATTATCAGAAACTCGAGTTCTTCTTAAAATACTTTTGGCAAAAAATATAATTATTTGGTTAAACAACAAGGCCTAACGTTCATAGCAAATGTTTTTTCACCCTCGCTCCACTTAAGAGGTTCTGTGTGAATCGAACTTCCAGAAAATCAGCAGTATTCTCACTTATTATCACTACAACAAATGTCAAGAGATGAGACTCTCTGGGCTCAAATGATATACCCTCTTTAGATTACCTTATAAATCAACCGTTTTAAATTATTAGAAAAAAGAATCAAAGAATGAGTAAGCACACTACAGTATTGCTTGCCGGCACAGCTGCCGATCGAGCAGTTATTCTTTTCTAAACAAATGTAGTTACTTGGAGGAAGAAATAGGCTCATTTGATTAATTTATATACAACTTTAAAGGCATTGAAATTTCAGTCACTAAAAACAATTAATCATATTGAAATCTCCATCCAATTTTGGTTATTTACTGGTGTGGACTTGTCACAACAAACAAAGTGCTGTCTTGCTCGTACAGAAGAACTAGTTCCCCTTCCCCATAGCATCATGTACATACTTTGGCAAACATATACAAAATAGTTAATGATTGAAAAAATAAAAACATTAATGCTTGAACTATTTTGTAAAGTTCCCTCGAGTGACTCTCTATAGATCTATTATTACCACCAAAATATGAGAATTTTTACAGAATTAAATATACTCTTATATGCTCCTTAAGGCCGCCTTTCAACAAAAGAAAATGTACTCCTCAAGACCCCATTTCAACCTCCCTTGTTCTTCAGTCTTACAGAACTATCATAAAATTATTATAAAAAATTAAAAAAAGATAGTCTGATTTATAGCCTCCAAGTTTTTAATGGGTCAAAAGTGATTTTTTTTTGCCAAAAGTATTTTTTTCCGAAAACTGAGGTGTTTGGCCAAGCTTCTACAAGAAAAAAAAAAGTGTTTTTAAGGAGAAACAAAAGTTAGGGGTGTACAAAGAAAATCGATAAATCGCACCAAACCGATAATCCGAGTCAAACCGGAAAAAAAGAATCCGATGTGGTTTGGTTCGATTTGGTTTTGTATTGGAAAATAAAACCCGACCATAATTGTTTTGGTATGGTTTTAACTAAAAAGTCAAACCGAAACCAAACCAACCCGATAGTACATTTATATAATTTTTAAAACTATTTTATACATATAAATATTTATTGTAATGTAATTTATAAATATTTCTTAAACGTTTTCACAATTTTATCTTTTAACGTATTATTTCAAGTTTAGTCTTAACATTCATGAATGGTAAACAAATTTTATAGCTCATAAATGTAGTAACTTAACAAAGTACAAATCAATACTAGTGCTAACAAAAGAAATTCAATTCAATACTAAGAATGACGAAAGTGTTGGATAATTATTTTAGTTTTATATTGGTTTATAATAAAAATGCATAACTTAGTTTATCTTTTTCTTTAGTGCTTAGTTATGTAATTATTATTAGTACTTATTAGATATACTTATTTTAGCATGACCTATATAGTATTTTTAGATTATGTTAATTTTCATTATGGCGTATTAATTAGCAAGATTTGTTTCATGTAATTTTATTATTTTATCTTAATTATTGAATATTTTAGTATAATGCTATGACTTATCTCATATTATTGTGTTAGTTTCTTGGAAAATACATTATATAGTTGTATTTTACCTGGACTTAAGAAATATTTTGGAGCACAAGTTATATATTTTATGCTATGAAGACTTTACCGAAAAAAATCTCGAAAACCCGAGAAAACCGAGATTGAAAAATCCGACTTTGTTGGGTTGGTTTATAAATTTAAAAAACCGACATCATTAGTTTGGTTTGATAATTAAAAAATCCTAACACACCGCACCTATGTACACTCCTAGCAGAAGCAATTTCTGAGAAGCAGAAAAATATTGATTCTCTCCAAAAGGACTTTTCTGAGATGCATTTTTAAGAAAAATACATTTAGAAGCTGTTTTTAAAAGCTTGGCCAAATACAAATTAATTCTCAAAAGTGTTTCTCAAATTAATTAGTCAAACACAAACTGCTTATCACCAAAAGCACTCTTTTGAGAGAGTACTTCTCAAAATAAATTGATTTTAGAAGTTTGTCCAAACATGCTATTACTTTGAAATTTATAAAATGCATTGTTTACCCTTAAAATCGGATGACAATTAAATTTATAAGCGATTTTAAGGATACGTGATTTCACTTGGCACTAATTGAGAAATATGAGAATTAATGTTAGAAATTAACTGTAAATAAGCAAAAAAATATGAAGTGCAATTTGACCCTCGAGCTGGATCGCCCTCGAACCAAATAAAAGTCTAAATGAAAAGGATAAACTGAACAACATAATAAGAGAGCTTAAGAGAGAAAATATATTATTTTGCTTTGTTATGCGTAAATGTGATGTTTACAATGATTAGAACCCCCTTTATATAGTAGGATGAGTTCTAGTTATGGTATAATTCTAAAATCATAAGTAAATTTCATGATTGGCTAAACAACCGTTCTTTATTTGATTCGTGTCGAGATTTTCGCTGCGATTCTTGCCCGATCACGGATATCTAGGCTTTCCGTTAGTAGGCTTTCTTCGGTCTCGCTCGATGTCTATCCCCTCTCGATCCCGGTTGGTCTTGATCTCAATTGGTCCTTCGAATCCCGAGTTTGGTATCGTGCCTTCATGTCTCGGTCTGATATAACACGGGACTGAATCTAGGTCTGCCATCTTAGCCTCGATTAACCATACAAAATTGGGCGAGCCCGGTTTTGACCATATACAGATAACGCCCTCGTTTCTCAGAAATAAGATGATGAGAAACGACATGAATTCTCAAGCTTCGTCTTTTCGACTAATGACGTCATTGACCAACTCGATCATGACGTAAGCAACGTGACGTAAGTGTCGCGCCCCCCTTTTTCTTCTCCTTTCGGATTAGTCAGGGTTTTCGACGTTATTGGTACAACTCATTTCCTTTTGGGAAAAGGGATATAAGGAGTTGAAAAGTCGCCACTTAATGAATTAAGGTGCGTTACGGCACCTATTATGGGTCATTTATAACACTAATTATACAACCAGAGATTGGGTAAGAGATTGAAGTTACTTCAAGGGGAAGGTGTTAGGCACCCCTCGAAGTCCACAACGGTGGGTCCCGATCAAACTTACTTTGTGAATTAGTCAAGTGGCAAATAGATAGTCCAAGCACACATATGTAAAATAAGTACGGTTTTAACAGATAAGTAGTATAAGCACACATATGTAAATAGAGTAAAAGGGGGTCCTAAGTTGTTTATCCTATAGGATCATATCCATGAAATGCCCGGTAATCACTCCTCAATGATGGGCTACACGTTGCATTAGCGCACATGTCATTATATCCTTTTCTACCCATTACCCCACCCCTCAGTGGTTATTAAGCGAGTTTTTATTTAACGAACTCTAAGCGTGATGTTACCCATCCCTTCCATGTGGTCCTGGAGGAGTTTAGGACCTCTAAAAATTGAGTAGCTCTAGACAACCCCTAAGATATTTAAAAGGGAAAAATCTAGGCGACAAGCAAATAACATGTAGGACAAGCCAATAGGTGAAGAAGCAGTTAAAAGGCTTATGTTTACCTCCACATGTATATGGGCAAATAAACAGCACGTCTCAAACACAGATTCATGTAATTTTTTGAAATAATCTAGGACAGGATTTCTAGGTGAACATGAATACACATAACACATAACATTGTTTCGAAACTCAATGGCGGAATCCTAATAAGTTTGCCTACTGATTTTAATAACCTGTAAGACTTAAGCAGTAAACAATCAGAACTTAGTTTCCAGTTTTTACATATCAGGACATTAATCACTAAGGCTTGCCTAGGCGTGGGGACTATGCGCAATCACAATTACATGAGTTGTTTAAACAGTTTAGAAATTGTTTAGCCTACAAACATGTTGTTCTAGGTGACACGGATTTTTTTGAAGAGTGATTTGTACCAGTTTATGTTCAGAAACATGACATCTATGCGTGGGGGCTGTTTTTATACCTTTTCATGGACGATTACCTATTTTAGTCGAAGTAGGCATGTTCAAAAAAATGCAAACAGAGTTCCTAAAAATATGGTATCTAATGCATACATGAATGATAGTTTCTGTTAAGGTTAATTATTAACCTAGTAGCAGGATCTCTAAGCGAAAGTACTTATGCAAAATTAAAGCATGGAATAATGTTACGTAGTATGCTGAAGCAATAGACGTGAAGCCCAAAAATAGGATATCTAACGCAAGTTTAACATGGTTAGCATTCAAATGAACACATTAATCCTAGAAAATGGCTTCTAATGCACATTTGCAGAATATAAAGCCTAAAATCACGGTTTCTACCCAGTTTTACCCATAGTACCATACAACTACCCTCCCTTTTCACAAGTTACCCCAATGTCCGTTTACAATTAATTATTACAGACCAATGATTGAATGAATTACATAAATGGAATAAAATTAAACTATAGGGAGCCTGAAGTAGGCCACAATGCACATCTGGTAATGCCAGGCCTTCAGTAATCTCAAATGCCAAGGATTTCATAGCCAAATTCATGTCCAGGTGTGTCAAATCTCTCTAAGGACCTCAAGGATCCCGGACAGTGCTCACACCTAGACTTTTCATAACAGGGATTGAGTAAGTGCAGTGTGAAATGGCCAGCCCCGGTGTGCTAGAGTTCAAAGCAATCTCAAAAGGATCCCAAAGCAATACACACATTGGAGGGGCAGAACTTAGGGACTTAAGAGTAAAGTGAGAGTGCTTGACATAGTTTTGTAAAGGTTTTGACAAGAAAATAGTATTGAAAGCTCTATAAGTAAAGAGGTTTTTCTGAAAAAGTAGAACTGATTTAGTAATAAAATAGTTTGAGAACAATATGAAAACACTTTTGAAATCAGAAAACAACCTAGTTGATTACAACAACTAGGTCCATCATCACTCAACAACAGATTTCACCCAAGGGTTGTGGGTATTGGGGACACATAGAGAATATTAGTGCATAGGAGCATATAACAACATGATGTACATAGATTTTTAAGAGAGTTATAGGATTAACAAGTTGATTGTCAAATGGGTGGTAGAGACATAGGACAAGAAACACAAAACAACCATGTAGAAAAACATATTAACACTGGACAAGTTAGGCACTTTGAGATGCTAGACAACCGAGCTAAGCAGATTAAGCAAGAACCATAAATGGAAACACTAGGCAAACGACACAAGTATCCACATGCTATCATATTGAACAAACAGATTGAAACATACTAGATAAAGAAGTAGGCAGATTATTAGACACACTAATCATAGATTTAACAGGACATAATTCTTACATGCTAGTAATTAAGCAGTGTAGTTTAGGCATGCTAGTTGCATGTTGAACAACAAGATAGTAAACAAGAAGCAAGACTGGAAGTCATAATCAATGAACTAAAATAGCAATGGAACACATAGAGTTTTGGATTTTGAAATTGAATTAGGACATACCAGTTAAAGAGAGAAAATACAGAGTATAGAGAAGATGTGGTGCAATAGCTAGCCTTGGCTTACAGCCGGTTAGGTTAGTGAAAATTGCAAGTACAGAACAAGAAGAGAGCTTTTAAGTTTAAGAGAGTTTTTTGAACTAGTGTTTGTGTAGAAGTGAGAATAGATGAGAGTATATATAGTAGTTGAGAGTTAATAGAATAAGGTAAAAATCAATTACGCAGCAATTAGGGAAATTTACAGAATCAGTCATACATAAAAATAAGTAAAGTCTCTCCTAATAAAGGGGTAATCAATCAACGGTAGAGAGCAGGACAATATTTAAGAAAAGGAATCAAGTAAGACTTAGGTACAGAGTAAGCAATTGGAGGTAAATAAACAAGAGTTTAACTAAGGAAACACTTAGTGAAGAATCAGTAAATATCACGGCTAATCAAAATAAGGCAAGAAAATAATTAAAAGGTGTAGAAATAGGGAAATAACCGAGATATCAGCACATAAGTGTCACGACCCAATTCTCCCCCCGACTGGGTCCCGTGACGGCACATAGTCTAGACGACTAGGTAAGCCTATTAATTAAGCGAAATTTAGATAAAATAGGTAAAATAATAGTAAGTANGAACCCGGAATATCACAACACATCACAAGCTACTCTACTGCTCAATAAGTACAACTGGATAGAAAGGACCGTAGAGTTTCATCTACAAGTACTACAACTGCAAGATAGGAAGGGGACTCGGAGATCTGCGACGCTGCAGATTATACCTCGAGTCTCCTGATACCGCTGCTGCTAGCTAGCTGAGATGCCGCGTACTAGGACCTGGATCTGCACATGGGAAAAAACATGCGCAGAAGG
>ML260158.1:30102-71586 GCA_005239495.1 Nicotiana undulata | reverse complement strand
TATATATATATAAAATTCATAAAAACAATGCCAAACCGCTCAACCGTTTTGTACCACAAGGAAACAAAATAAACAACCAATACTCTTTCCAAAATAACCACAGTAATATTTAACAACAAAATAACAAAGCCAACTAGTCATAGAAACAATAATGAACAAAGAACAATTAAGGCAAGCATCAATTAAGTTGGGAAGGATCATGTTTATCAAGCAAATTGGGTGGTGCATAGATACTCGTCACTTCACCTATACACCACGCCCATGTATTTCACATAGCAAATAATTGGGGATTCCTATTCCCTCAAGTCAAAGTTAGACCAAACACTTACCTCAATTTTGCAGGTCACTCACTGCTCAATTACAACTTTTCCTTTAGAATATTGCTCTAACTTGCTCGAATCTAATCATAATTAACGCAATATCATTAATTAAGGCTAAAGAAACTAACTTTATTGAAAATTACAATTTTTCCTAAGTTATCTCAAAAAAGAGAAAACCCGACCCCGGGTCCGCTTGGTCTAAACTCGGTGTTCGGACCAAATTACATTTACCCATTCACCCACGAACCCAAATATACAATTAGTTTCGAAATCCGACCTTAATTCGAGGTAAAGATTCAATTTTTACAATATTCCCTAATTTACCCAAACCCTCAATTTTTACCATGAAAATTCTTAGTTTTTGATTTAAAAGTGATGAACAATAATGGGTAATTGAAAGAGTAAAGTTTAGAATTGATTACCTATGACCCCGGGATGATATTTGGTGAAGGAATTCGTTCCTAGGGCTGTGGGGTTCGAAAATTTGAAGAAGAAGATGTCTGCCCGTTTTATATATATTTTTCTGCCAGCTATTTTGCTTTGTTTCTCTTGCCAAACGATCGTGAAACTCAATTTTTATGTCTCCAATGGATTCCTTGTGAAATTCTAGTCAAGTTAGGCTTTTGATTCATTCAATTTGACCTTATAATGAAGGAGATATGTAAGTTTTAATATTTGCAAATAGTGCAGATTTTTAATACGCTGTCAGGGGCAATTTTGTAATTAACTTGATAAATCTGGCAACCTTAGTAAAATGATCATAAAATTCTCATACGATGTCCAAATTCGATGATTCTTTTTGCTACCGGTCCGTAATTACGATACGGATCTAATACTTCATTCAAAACAGAAATAGGAGCTCATTTGTTAAATATGATATCATTTATGCTTGAAGAAACGACGTCAAAGCATAAGAAAGAACAAGCGCAACACAACCCAAACCAATTTGAAACTCACACGAGCCCTCGAGGCTCTAAACCAAACATGCACGCAAGTCTAAAAGCATCATACGGACTTGATCGTGCGATCAAATCATGAAAATAACATGTAAACTATGAATTAAACCTCAAAACTCATTATTTTCCTCAAGAACACTTATAACTCATAACTTTTCAACCGGATGTCCGAATCACATAAAATAAATTCTAGTTCTCGCCAAATTTTGCAGACAAGGCTTAAATATCATTAAAAACTTGAATCGAGCTCCGGAACCAAAATACGGGCCCGATACCAACAATTTCAAACGTTAATTCTTTTCTTTATTTCATAAATATTTCAGCAAAACAATTTCTTTAAAAAATTAATTTCTAAGGCTTGGGACCTCGGAATTCAATTCTGGGCATACGCCCAAGTCCCATATTTTACTGTGGACCTCCCGGGATTGTCGAAACACAGATCTGAGTCTGTTTACTCTAAATAAGCCTAGAATGGAGTCTAAATTTATAAAATGACCCCTTGGGTCATCACAAGAAACCACCATGGAATGAGGAGCAAGAGGAGATATCTAGAAAAGTAAAGAGTCTGGAGCAGTCACTGAGAAATATGCAAGGGTTAGGAAGCTAGGTGAGCGTAGCCTATAAGGATTTGTGTCTGTTCCCTGATGTCCAACTGCCTGTCGGGTTCAAGATGCCCATGTTTGACTTGTATGACGGACACGGGGATCCTATGGATGATCTGAGAGGTTACTGCAGTAAAATGAGAGGTGCAGGAGGAAAAGATGAATTATTGATGGCATACTTCAGCCAGAGTCTGAGTGGAGCAGCTTTAAAATGGTACACCCGCCAGGACGCCAACATGTGGTATACTTGGGACGATATGGCCCAGGCTTTTGCTCGGCATTTTCAGTACAATATAGACATTGTCCCAGACCGCTTATCTTTGACCAAGGTGGAAAAGAGGCCTAATGAGAGCTTTAGAGAATATGGGTTCCGGTGGAGGGAACAAGCAGCACGAGTCAATCTCCCGATGGAAGAAGATGAGACGGTCAAATACTTTCTTCAAGATTTTGAACCCACTTACTATGGCCACTTGATCTCTGCCATTGGTAAGACTTTCAATGACGTAGTGAAGATGGGAGAAATGGTGGAAGAGGGGCTCAAGTCGAGCAAAATCATGAGTTACTCTGCTATAAAAGCCACCACACAGGCAATCCAGAATGGTACCGGAAATTTGTTGGGCAAGAAGAAGAAGGAAGATGTCGCCATGGTTGTCTCTGGGCCATGGCATAGCCAGAGGGTTTCATTTCAATAAAGTCAGCCTCGATCCCGACCTCCAGCCTACATCTAAACTCCATATAATCCACCCCATCCTTATTTCCAACTCCCGGACCCCCAGTACTCAGCCAGACCACCTCAATACCATGTTTACCACGCACAATCATATGCTCAACCCCCTCCTTACCCGCAATGGCGTGCGCCAGCTCCACAAAATAAGTATCCACCCCCAGAACCTTACCGTAATCCTACTGGACCGAATTTTAGACCCATGCCGGAGTATGAAAGAGAGAGGCAGCAACGGAAGAAAAACTTCACTCCTTTGGGTGAGTCCTATACCGGTTTGTTTCAGAGGTTGAGGCAGTTGGACGTCCTTAGGCCAATTGAGGCAAAGATACCCAATCCCCCTCCAAATAACCTTGATTATTCTCTGAGATGCGCGTATTGTTCTGATTCTCCAAGGTACGATACAGAGAAGTGTTGGCACTTGAAAAGGGCAATACATGAACTCATTGATACAAATCAGATCGTGGTACAGAATTCAGATGCATCGAACATTAACCAAAACCCTCTGCCAGCCCATGCAGAGACGCACATGATCGAGATATTGCACAAGGATGGGGAACCTGAGAAGTCTTCAAAGTCTGTTATGATGATTCGTGCCAGCGAAAGTGTTTCAATCAAAGCTCCAGACTCTACCAAAGCAACATTTTTGAATGTTGAAAAGGCGGTAGAGAAGATAAGCTCACTCAACCTGAAGCCACCGGTGTTGGTCGTGAAAGGGCCTTCAAAGGGTATCAGTATGAATCAGGAAAATCCAAAAGTGATAGTTCCAGGGTCATCAAGCAAGGCCGTCATAGTTGTGAAAGGGGCTCCTATTACCCCAGTTATCATCAAGCCAGTGACCCAGCTGCCAGTAGTGGATACCAAAGCTGTGCCGTGGAATTACAAGCAGATGACAGTAACTTACAAAGGGAACGAAGTGAAGGAGGAAGTTAATGAAACCGGGAGGTTGACTCGTTCCGAGAGATGCTTTACTCCAAAGGAATTAAGGAAAGCCAAGCCATTCAAATATAGCACAATCCCAGTAAAGAATCCCGTTACTGAAGAGGAGGCATAAGAGTTTCTGAAGAAAATGAAGGTGCATGATTACTCCATCGTGGAACAATTGAGGAAAACGCCAGCCCAGATTTCTCTTCTATCATTGCTGATACATTCAGATGAACATCGCAGAGCCCTCATGAAGATTCTAAATGAGGCCATGTCCCGGATAAGATTACGGTGCACCATTTGGAGAAGATTGCTAACAAAATCTTTGAGGCAAACAGGATTACCTTCTCGGACGACGAACTTCCCCTGGAGGGCACGAACACAATCGAGCTCTCTATCTGACAGTAAAGTGTGAGGACTCTGTGGTCTCTAGGGTATTGGTTGACAATGGTTCTAGCGCAAATATTTTCCCTCTCTCCACCTTGAAGAAGTTGAAAATTGGTACTGATAGGATCCACAGAAACAATATATGTGTCCGGGGTTTTGATGGAGGGGGAAAGGATTCTGTTGGCGATATAATGCTTGCTTTGACAATAGGGCCGGTATAATTCACCATGGATTTCCAAGTGCTGGATGTGGCCGTCTCCTACAATTTATTGTTAGGCAGGCCTTGGATACATGCCGCAAAGGCAGTCCCATCTTCCCTGCACCAGATGGTAAAATTTGAGTGGGACCGGCAGGAGATAGTCGTGCATGGTGACGGGGGTGTATGTGCTTACAATGACACATCTATCCCGTTTATAGAAGTTGAGGATGACAAAGGCCCTTGAGTCTACCAAACTTTTGAAACAGTATCAGTTGAGAAAATCTCTAAGGGAGAATGCATGATTGGTCCAAAGTTACCTTCTGCTTCCGTCATGGTGGCGAATGAAATGCTAAAAAATGGTTTTGTGCCGGGAAAAGGTCTGGGTTCATCTCTACAAGGTATCGTGCATCCATTGTCTCTACGTGAAAGTTCTGGTACGTTTGGTCTGAGATTCAAGCCTATAGGGGAAGATGTGAAGAGGTCCAAAAGGTTGAAAAAGAAGGCATGGGCACTGCCTAAGCCTGTTACGCACATCTCCAAGTCCTTTGTCAAACTAGGGGTCGCAGAACGCCCGATATTAGTGATCCCAAAACCCCTGGTCGAATTCGATGAAGATCTAATCAAGAGGTTCTAGGGTCTATTTGATGAAGTTAATGTGGTAGAAATAGGGGAAGGATCCAGTAATGCCGATGTGCAGCTTGTTGGGCCAACTGTGAAGCTTAGCAATTGGGAAGCTACTCCTCTCGCCACCTAGAAGGAGTTTTGGTAGTTTGCTTTGTTTTCCTTTATGTTATAATGGGTTATTCCAGGGTTGTAATCCAAATTTTGGTTTTTCGCTTTGTTTCGATGTCAAACCCTGTTATCTTTTATATTAATTAAATGCAATTTTCCGTTTTCCATTATTCCTAGTGTTTTTCATTTTTCTTTTTTTTCTTTTCTTTTGTACAGTTCTTTTTATGCTGGTTCTAATGACATGACATGCATGAGGAATTTTCAACCAAGTCCTAAAAGCCAGTCTAATCCTGAAATAATGATCCAAGAAGTAGAATATGATGAGGAAATGGAATATGATGAAGAAGCAACATTTGAGAAAATAAGTAAAGAACTAAAACACTTTGAAGAGAAACCAAAGCCTAATCTGAATGAAACTGAAGCAATCAATTTGGGAGATCATGATAATGTCAGGGAAACTAAGATAAGTGTGCATTTGGGATCGCAAGTTAAGGAAGAAATATTCAAAACACTGTTGGAGTACAAAGATGTCTTTGCGTGGTCATATGACGGCATGCCAGGGTTGAGAACTGATTTGGTGGTTCACAAATTGCCAACTGATCTTGCATTCCCTCATGTCAAGCAAAAGTTAAGGAAGTTCAAGACCGACATGAGTGTAAAGATCAAAGAAGAAATCACCAAGCAGCTTGATGCAAAGGTCATCCGGGTTACTCGATATCCCACTTGGTTAGGTAATGTGGTGCCAGTACCAAAGAAAGATGGTAAGACCAGGGTATGTGTTGATTATCGGGATCTTAACAAGGCGAGCCCGAAGGATGATTTTCCATTGCCAAACATCCACATTCTGATTGATAACTGTGCCAAGCATGAGATTGGGTCCTTTGTGGATTGCTATGCGGGATATCACCAGATCCTGATAGATGAGGAAGATGCAGAAAAGATAGTGTTCATCACGCCATGTGGCATATATTGCTACCGGGTAATGCCATTTTGTTTGAAGAATGCTGGAGAAACTTACATGAGGGCGATCACCACCATATTTCATGATATGATACACAAGGAGATCGAGGTTTATGTAGATGATGTGATCATAAAGTCTAAGAAGCAGTCCGACCATGTCAAGGATTTGAGGAAGTTTTTCCAAAGGCTCCGCTGGTATAACCTCAAGCTCAATCCATTAAAATGTGCATTTGGTGTCCCATCTGGGAAACTGTTGGGATGGTTAGTCGCCGAGGTATTGAATTGGATCCGTCAAAGATCAAATCCATCCAAGAGTTTCCCCCGCCGAAGAATAAAACAGAGGTGATGAGTTTGCTCGGAAGGTTGAACTACATCAGCAGGTTTATTGCTCAATCACGACAACCTGTGAGCCCATCTTTAGGTTGCTGAAGAAGAATGCTGTAATTTAGTGGACCGATGAGTGTCAAGAAGCATTTGATAATATTAAGAGGTACATGTCAAACCCCCTTGTGTTGGTCCAGCCAGAGCCCGGTTGGCCCCTGATTCTCTATCTGGCAGTCCTGGATAATTCTTTTGGCTGTGTATTGGGTCAACACGACATCACCGGCAAGAAAGAGCAGTCCATTTATTATCTCAGCAAGAAGTTCACCCCTTATGAGGTTAAGTACACTCTTCTTGAAAGGACATGTTGCGCCCTGACTTGGGTTGCACAAAAGTTGAAGCATTATCTGTCGTCCTACACTACTTACCTCATTTCTCGCATAGATCCTCTAAAGTATATCTTTCAAAAGCCTATGCCCACGGGAAGACTTGCAAAGTGGCAGATCTTACTCACAGAGTTTGATATCATCTATGTGACCGAGACCGCGATGAAAGCCCAAGCTTTAGACGACCATTTGGCTAAGAATCCAGTAGATGAAGAATATGAGCCCTTGAGAACTTATTTTCCCGATGAAGAAGTGATGTATGTTGATGAGGTTTACCATGATGAGAAGCCAAGCTGGAAGCTCTTCTTTGATGGAGCTGCTAACATGAAAGGTGTTGGAATAGGGGTGGTACTCATCTCTGAAACAGGGGAACACTACCCTGTAACAACCCAACTTTGATTTTATTGCACCAACAACATGACTGAGTACGAAGCATGCATCTTGGGCTTGAGGTTAGCTGTAGATATGGGAGTTCAGGAAATATTGGTCTTGGGAGACTCAGATTTGTTGGTTCACCAAATTCAGGTAGAATGGGAGACTCGGGATATAAAGCTCATACCGTACAAACAGTATCTGCATGATCTTTGTCAACGGTTCATGTCAGTAGAATTCAAGCACATTCACAGGATTCATAATGAGATTGCCGATGCCCTAGCTACTCTTGCATCAATGTTGCACCATCCGGATAAGGCGTACGTCAATCCTTTGCACATCCAAGTTCGTGATCAACATGCCTATTGCAATGTGGTTGAAGAAGAAATTGATGGTGAGCCTTGGTTTCACGATATCAAGGAATACATCAGGTTGGGGGTATATCCGATGCATGCCATAGGTGACCAAAAGAGAACCATTCGACGGTTGGCAAGTGGAGTTTTCTTAAGTGGGGGAATCTTGTACAAAAGGACTCCAGACTTAGGATTGCTGAGGTGCATAGATGCTAAAGAAGCTTCAAATCTCATGACCGAAGTGCATTCTGGAGTGTGCGGGCCACATATTAACGAGTATGTCTTGACAAAGAAGATACTCCGAGCAAGTTATTATTGACTCACCATGGAACGAGACTTCATCAGCTTTTTTCGCAAGTGTCATCAATGCCAGGTGCATGGCAATTTGATTCATTCACCGCCATCTGAGTTGCACACAATGTCCGCGCCTTGGCCTTTCGTCGCTTGGGGCATGGATGTCATTGGGCCAATTGAGCCGGCCGCATCTAACAGACATAGGTTTATCCTGGTAGCTATTGATTATTTTACCAAGTGGGTCGAAGCTGTAACTTTCAAATCCGTGACCAAGAAGTCAGTGTTAGATTTTATTCATTCAAATATCATTTGTCGATTCGGAATTCCCAAGGTGATCATCACAGACAATGCTGCTAATCTTAAACGTCATTTAATGAAGGAGGTATGTCAACAATTCAAGATCATGCATCGAAACTCCACTCCGTATCGTCCCAAGGAAAACAGAGCTATTGAGGCTTCTAACAAGAAACTTCGCAAGATGGTGCAAGGTTCTAGGAAATGGCATGAAAAGTTACCTTTTGCTTTATTGGGTTATCGCACTACTGCCCGCACTTCGGTAGGTGAAACTCCTTATTGGTTGGTATATGGAACCGAGGCAGTCATACCTGCGGAAGTTAAGATTCCATCCCTGCGGATCATTGCAGAAGCTGAAATTGATGATGACGAGTGGGTCAAAGCCCGGCTGGAGCAGTTGAGTTTGATTGATGAGAAAAGATTGGCAGCGGTATGTCATGGTCAACTGTACCAGAGGAGAATGGCAAGAGCATATAACAAGAAGGTGCGTCCCCAGAAATTCGAAGTGGGCCAGTTGGTGTTGAAACACATTCTTCCGCATCAAGCCGAAGCTAAAGGCAAGTTCGCCCCAAACTGGCAGGGGCCGTTCATTGTGACAAAAGTGTTGCCCAATGGTGTTTTGTATTTAACGGACATAGAAGGAAAATGTGTAGATATGGCCATCAATTATGATGCGGTCAAGAGGTACTAT
The DNA here is from genome assembly GCA_005239495.1 of Nicotiana undulata. Lineage (NCBI taxonomy): Eukaryota > Viridiplantae > Streptophyta > Magnoliopsida > Solanales > Solanaceae > Nicotiana > Nicotiana undulata. The sequence continues at coordinate 63,074 of ML260158.1, read as the reverse complement.
GTATGAGTTGTTTTCTTGTCTTCAATTGTATTTTGTACTTGGCATGTTTAAAGTTGAAATGACGAAGGCATTTTATTCCTCTACCCAAATACTTCCACCCTTTGCTACCCCTTTTTGAGCCTTGTTTATTTTCTTTCACACCCCTCTATTGGAATCAGAAAGTAGAGTTAGAAAAGATGTATAAAAATAAAAAAAGAAAAAAAGAAAAAAAAAAGAAAAAAGAAGAAGAGAAAGAATAGAAAAAAAAGAGGAAGAAGAAAAAAAGAGAGAAAGAAGAAGAAGAAGAAGAAGAAGAAGAAGAAGAAGAAGAAAAGGGTAGCAAAAACAAACAACTCTGCTTGAACTACGTTCGACCTGATTCTTTTTAAGGATACGTAGGCAGCCTTACCCTGAGGTTCAGTCCCATCAAAAGAAAAATCCAATATTCCCCAGACTCGGAGAAAGTGGGGCAGAAGTTTTAGATTTTGCAAAAGATTTGATTCCAAAAGTTGTAATTTTGAACCCTTTTGTCTTAAGTTATTTTGAGCCTTCATACCCTTTCCTTTCTAACCCTGTCCAAAAGCCTACATTATGGTCCAAAGAAAGACCTTCCGATCAATCTTTGAGGGTGCCAAGTCAAGCGGGTCAGAGGTATGGTTTGCATTCATGGGTAACACTATGTTCTTGGAAAGCTGAGAGAAAATTAAAATGAGAGAGTCTTATTGGTAAAAACCTCACGGGCACCGTAAGGCGATGGTGAACTAAAAAAAATGAAATGAAAAATGAGAGATTCTTATTGGTGAAAACCCTCACGGGCATCGTAAGGCGATGGCGAGCTGAGAGAAATTAAAAATGAGAGAGTATTATTGGTGAAAATACTCACGGGCACCGTAAAACGACAGTGAGTTGAGAGATGAGCAAATGAGAGAGGCTTGTTGGTGAAAACCCTTCGGGGCGCTACAAGTCGAGTGAGGTTCGTGACTTTATAGAGAAATTGGATCCTCGGAAGCTTGGTTTTGAAGTTGAAGACATGACAGGAACTGAGAGTGTGATTGGTTGAACGGATTAGGCTGATCAATCCAAATGCATGTCATGATCATTGGAGCCAACCACTTAACCCATATAAGTTTTTCCCCATTCTTCCTCACATAGTCATCTTTGTTCAAAATTTTCTTTTGTTCCTTTTGCCAAAACACTTCATCGTGCTCTTTAAGTCGATCTTTATGAGTCTTTTTCAAATTAGCCCTTGTTGAACAAGCATGAAAGGATTCCAAAGCCTACTACCAACTTCTAAATTGCACAAGAGAGGAGTTCGGCCAAGCACATCGTAAGTGATATGATTCAGAATAAGCAGTATGGTGATAATCGAAGTTCAGGTGATAAGGTGATTCTTGAATTTAGAGAAAATACAAAGATTCAGCAACTTTCAGGATGAAAACACAATGCAATAAGTTAATGTAAGAGATTCAGTTCATTTAGAGGTTTTGGGGTCCAATCTTGATCAAAAGGTCAAACAGTCCCTTGTTGGCTCGAGGCAGCTAATCAGGATGAAGCATGGCAATGGTAGAAGCAGATACTCAACAATGATGCCACAAACTTACCACCACGTTTTCAAACTAACAAGATTTTATTTGTCTGAAACAGGGGCAAGAAAGTTTGTCTGATTTGCAGGGACCCTACATGAGGAAAGCATGGTTCAGGGGAAAGACATTTTGTTCTTCCTGCAGAGATCATCCAGAAAAGAGAGCATGGCTCAGGGAAGTACATTTTAAGTTTTCAGGACCCCCCTGGACAATGGGATTTGATTTCAAATTTTCAGGGATTTAGTTTGTAAGTTCACAAGATCCTCCTGGATAATGGGATTTAGGTTTTAAATTCTCAGGACCCTCCTGGATAATGAGATTTAGGTTTTAAGTTCTCAGGACCCTCCTGGAAAATGGGATTTGATTTAAGTTTTCAGGACCCTCCTGGATAATGGGATTTAGTTTTCAAGATCTCAGGACCCTACTAGATTATGGGATTTAGGTTTTAAGTTATCAGGACCCTCCTGAATATTGGGATTTGATTTATGTTTTCAGGACCCTCCTAAAAATGGAATTCAACTAACACTCACAAATGTTCCTGGTACACACTGGGGCAGAAATTTTTTCTTTGTTTTGTCTGTTTTGTTGTGATTGCGGGCACCCATCTAGAGAACGAGGGAAGTCAATTCAGAGTTCATTCCAAAGTTTCAAGTCAGTAGAAGGCTCCCACCTGGAAAATGAGGGAATTATTTCAGAGTTATTTCAAATTTCAAGTTATATCATCAGGCGCCCACCTGGAGAACGAGGGAATACATTTCAAGTTAAGTCATCAGGCGCCCACCTGGAGAACGAGGGAATACATTTCAAGTCAAGTCATCGGGCGCCCACCTCAATAACGAGGGAATTCATTTCAAGTTATGTCATTAGGCGCCCACCTGGAGAACGAGGGAATACATTTCAAGTTAAGTCATCAAGCGCCCACCTGGATAACGAGGTAATTCATTTCAAGTTATGTCATCAGGCGCCCACCTGGAGAACGAGGGAATACATTTCAAGTCAAGTTATCAGGCGCCCACCTGGATAACGAGTGAATTAATTTCAAGTTAAGTCATATGGCACCCACCTGGAGAACGAGGGAATCCATTTCAAGTTAAGTCATCAGGCGCCCACCTGGAGACGAGGGATTTTATTTCAAGTTAAGCATCAGGCGCCCACCTGGAGAACGAGGGAATTCATTTCAAGTTAAGTTAGTAGCAGGCGCCCACCTGGATAACGAGGGAAGTCATTTCAAATTTCAATTAAAGTCAGAAGTAGCAGAAGATCGCCTCGAGAATGCGAGCCAATAGTTCGAGATGCACAACAAAACTGTAGAAGACTCTAGACAGAAAAGTAGATATGATTTTGTAGTTTTTCTTGTAATTTTTATGTTTTGTGTTTCATTTGGTTTTATTTTCATGTAAGGACAGGAACCGCGGGCCGGAACCTCGACGACACTTCACTCGACACTCCACCTCGGTATCCTCTCTCGTCATTCTCCCTACTTCTAAACTACATGTGGCCTGATTCCTTTATAGCCAAGGATATGTAGGCAGCTCAGATACTAGGGCTCGATCACATTCTCCTTTCTATTAGTTTTAGGTCTCTCTCAATAAATTCCGGGTCAAAAATAACTTGTCTTGTTGTTCTTTGTCTGAAAACTCTTCATGTTTTCAGTCAAAGAGGGGCAGTTGTAGACGCGTAATTTTTGACCCGCACAGTTTTTTTTAAAAAAATTAGTTAGTATTTTAATATTTTAAAATATTCACTTGATTTCATTATACAATTTGAGTCTATTTTTGTTTTTAATTTCAAGACATATATTTGAAAACACGAAAATATTTTTACCTTTATAATATTCTCATGTCATACATATATTTTTATATTCTAATATAATTTAACATCATTAGTCTTTTGTAGTAACAATATATTTCTTTTACAGTGATTTTTACTTATTTTTTTTCCTTTCTTTTCTTTTCACTCTAATCTTCAAAATACAATAAGTTATACCAAATATACAAAATATAATTTTATATTATAGTTTACTTTAATTAGCTAGAATTGATCTTATGTTTAAAAGGAAAAAGGTATAAGTTCTTAATTATTGGATTTATAAGGTTTGAATCCCAAATTTGGAGCCCAAATTCGGATGAAGAGAGGCTCAAATCTGGGCAGGCCATCTCCACACCCTTGAACCCATTAACCCGCCCCAAATACCCGTTTGACCCGCCCCACTCCCTCCTTAAATCCTGGCCCTTAATTCTTTTTAATCCAATAACCCACCTTTTATCTCAACCCCATATAAAAACATATTAAACATTAACCCTAACCCTAACCTCCCCAATCCAAACGACGCCCCTTCACCCCCATCTCTTCCCCCCGCCGTTAACTCCAAACCAGCCGGAAAAGTCATTTTCCGGCACGCGTTTTGGGTCCCCCCTCTTCTACCTTATCCTCCTTCCACGTGGCCTGACAAGTAACAAACTCGAAATATTTTCCAAATTCTCATCATTCTAATGGAACATTCAAGAACACTCTCACATTCTCACACTCTTGGGGTGGGTCTTGATCAATGGGAGACGTAATATTGAGAGAAAAAGGCTCAATCTTAGCCTTCCATTTCTCAAGAACTGACCTATATAAGAGGAGTTTTTTTAGAGGTCTGGGGGAGATTTTTTTTCTGAAAAAAAAACAGAGAGGAAAAAGAAGGGAAAAGGGTTGTAGTGTTTTCTTTTGGGAATTTTCAGATTTTAGGTTGGAATTCCAGAAAAATACAAAAACAAAATCTCAGTTTCTTCTTTTATTTTCGGTCCCCTTGTTTAGATTTTGAGGTTGGTTTAACTTTTAGGAAAATACAAAAAAAATAATCTGTTTCTCTCTTTCGATTCTCGATTTCCTGCAGTTTCAGAATGATTTTCAAATGAGCTAAGTTTGGTGTGTCGTTCGTGACTCCAGCTCGTGGTTCCGGATTCGATTGTCGTTGTTTCATTCAGTCCATGCTAAGTTCGTCGTTCAATTTTTGCTTGTATCGCATCCGGACAGACATTTATTAAAACTTGAACTTCAGGTTCATCCTCTTCCCTTTTATATTTCTATTTTTGTGTGGATGGAACATGATAAGAGCTGTAGGGAATTCATCTCTATAGTGTTAGGTAGCTGATCAAATTTTCGTATAGGTTGTGTTGGGAGGTAGTTCCTAGTTGCGGTTTGTGCTTGCAAGAGTTATTTGTAGATATTTTCTTGTTGTCCGATAGGCTCTCTTGCTGTTTGATGTGCTCGAATGTGAGTGACCGAAAATGAAACTTTTCGGATTATAGTTTAAGTTTCCAGGCTAGATTCATCCGTCTTTGGCTTATTGATCTGTGATACATTTGTTTCTGTTGTTTGTGATGACACGCGTGCTGATTTTGTATCATTATTTCATGTTCAGATTCATCTTAGTTTCTACATTATAAGAGTCACTTATTTGCTTCTATTCATTAGTATTTCTCTGAGTATTTTTGTCTGTTATCACAAGGTAGCATATGAAACAGTTTGATTAAAGGGCCGTCATGATTTAAAAGCATGTACCAATTGATCTTTCAATTATAGTTGGGTAAATCTTCCTAGTCTTAAAGGCAGTAATGGTAGTTTGAATCTCCCTGATAAGTTCAATCAGCAAGTATTTCATCACATCCCCATGTCGTGGTAAATTGGTTTTCCGTTTCTAAGGTCTGAGTAAATGGTTTGTGATCTTGCCCAGATTTCGTGTATTCAAGTGAATGAAATGGACCAGCTAGCGTATTGAATGCTTAAATATTTTGAAAAATGGGTATCATATTTGTTAGTTTCTCACTAAATTAAAAGCTTAATCAATTTCAGTCCACCGTGTTCCTTAAGTCGGTTTGATATACACGTTGAATTCTTAGGATAGTCGAATACATAAGGTTTGGATTTCTCTTTCAAGATGTGCATCAAATTTCTAGAGCAGAACATGATTTTATTTGCGAGTTAGATATCTTCTGTGACTTGTTTCTCCATTTCATAAAAAGGAAATCCTTGTTACTTTATAATAACATATACTAGTTTGTTTTCATGCCCTTCATTAATGGATGATATGATTTTTTTTGTTTATTGTGCAAGTGTGAAATGCCGATGAATTAGTTAACCAGAATTGTAATGTGTTGATTTGTGCGGTTTCATAGCCTAAAACTTTCTATTTGCTCTAAGGAAAGGTAAGAGAACTGAATCATGTTTGACGTTTAGGCATCGTGCTTTTAAAGGTGATGTGAATCATCTTGTGTAGTTAGGCGCGAGAATGAAAACATTTGAATACAATATGAAAGAATTTTAATAGGCAACAAGTTTGGGTGATTCTTTTGTTTACTGGGTTAGTCATCTAATGTTTGGTTCAGTGGCGTCAAGAGGTGATGTATGGGGGTGGGGATTGATATACAATTTAGATGCTCTTATCATGTTTTAACCCACTTTCCTTTTGCTTTTGCTTTTACTCTGTTCTGTCGTAATTCTCAAATGTTGAGCTGCTTTGCTTGTTCAGATGTTTGGTTTGTTTGGATAATACGTGTATGAATGATTTGGGCCGTGGGCATGGGAAGGCCAAAGCCCATTAGTGTTTAATTTGTTCGCATGCTTTAGGATTGGGATCGTGTCTTAATACACTAAAATGAGAAGTTAAAAGGAGAACGAGCATGAAATAAATATTTTTCTTTAGTTTTATTTGTTTTGCTTCTATTACATTGTCCTTTAGTAGCATGTGTAGGCCGACCACACTCGGGTAGGCAAACTTTAGGATTTTCCTTTTCTTTTATTTGATTTTTGAGGTAAGAGGTTGTCCCCGTTAATTGATTATTATATCCGAGGAATGTCCCGAGGACATTGTAAATATATATTATCCGCGGAATGCCCCGAAGTATTTGTATTTGGAGATGAGCTTGTAGTATTTTCATTTTTCATATTTTTAGGTGGGGACGACCTTCACCCTTTTGTGTGTTTATTTTCCTTTTGTGTTTTTTTATCTCGATTTGAATATCTTAAAAGACAACTTGATCATGTACGCAACCGTGATTTTCACGGGACTGAATGCCTAACACCTTCTCCCCGACTCAAATGAACCCCCCTACCCGAATCTTTGGTGCACACTTAGTTTTGGAGTCTTAAGTGTTTAAAAGGAACATTTATTTCTAAAAAAAACGTTGACCTGACACACCGAAACCAAATGTCAGGTGGCGACTCTGAGTTAGTCCTTTTAAACACGATATTTTTGTCACTTTCAAAGTTTAAAACCCTTTTCGAACTTTGAAAAAATCTTTTTATTCTTTTTAAGAGGGTTTAGTAAAGTTGTTTTAGAAAAAAGGGGTGTGACAGATGGTTGGCTATAATCTCGTGTTTTAGTCGGTTATTGCACTTTAATTCACTGTACTTTATTTGTGTTTGAACGTTAATTGGTAGTGTTTTGCACTTATTGTGTGTTTTATGCCATGTATGAGCGATTTCGAGTTGTGTAGATGTTGTGGAGCCAATTCGAGCTATTTGGAGCTTTGAAGTCTGAGTAAAAGCCCAAGGGATTATGTCACGACCCCAAACCTAAACTGGCCGTGATGGCGCCTATCATGATACTAGGCTAGCCAATCTACCGAGAATAACATATAAGACTCTCCGTTTAAAACATAAGTTATCTCATATTCCATTAATATTCTGTTTTTAAGAATTTCCAAAACAATAAAAATAGTCAAAAGTCTAAACACAACCCAAACATCTAGAGTCAACCGTCATGAGCATCTAAGAAGTGTTACAATACGATACCATTTTCATTACTACTACAAGTCTGGAAATAGGTAAAAATGATAGAATAAGAAGGGAAAGGGAGCATGCTGGGGACGCCGAACAACTACCTCAATCCCCGAATGAGCTCCAAAGAAAGTGTGAATCAACTTGCGCTCTGACCCAGTACCTGGATCTACACACATGGTGTAGGGAGTAACGTGAGTACGCCAACTCAGTAAGTAACAATTATAACTAAAGACTTGAGTGCATTGATGAGCATTTAAAATCAGTAAAACCATGTGATAAACAATAGTAAAATAAATACATCAAGTCAGGAATCCCCACTTCGGATATTTTCATAAAAATCCCAAGTTTTCACTAAAATCCCGTGTAAAACATTTGTATAACAATTTCATTAGAGGCTCAGTGTAAAGGAGAGTAAAATAATAGTTTCATAAAATATCAGCCCCTCAGGAACAGTGTCACTCGCAAATAAAGCCTCTCGGGCAAGCATCTCAGTCACTTGTGACTCTACTATCATAAGTCAATGCTCACATTCAACACTCTCACTCAACATGTACCATATATGTATAACCGTTGCGGCATGCAACCCAATCCATATAATATCCGCTGCGATGTGCACCCCGGTCCATATAGTAGTCGACTGCGCTAACTGGGGGTGTACAAACTTCCGAGGGGCTCCTACAGCCCAAGCGCTATATCGCTACGGCGTGCAGCCCGATCCAATATCTCGCTGCGGCGTGCAGCCCGATCCACATATACCTTGTTGCGGTGTGCAGGCCGATCCATATATATATATATATATATATCATGTATATATATATATGTATATATATATAACATTGCGGCGTGCAGTCCGATCATTCACTATCCTCACAATACGGCTCTCTCGGCCTCACTCAGGCATCCTCACAAGCAATCGGGCAACTCATCAGAAGTCATAGGGACTCAACCCAAAATATCTTTCAATATTCTAAAACATGGTGATAAACAGGAATAAACAGTGAACAGGTATAAACCATGACATAGTTTATATTTTCTATCAAAATAGTGTGAGAATAGTAGTAAAATACCCGTGAGGGTCCAAACAGGTCGCCACAAGGCCCCAAACATGGCAACCAACCCAAGTATAGTATCAATATCTAAAATACGGGATATCATATGGTTTCAAGTCAAATACGCGGCGTAATAGTCGCTACGGGACGGACCAAGTCACAATCCCTACCGGTACACGCACACACGCTCGTCACCTAGCATGTGCGTCACCTCATCTATCAAACAATACGAAATACCGGAGTTTATACCCTGAGGTCTAGATTTACAATCGTTACTCACCTCAAACCGGCCAAAATACTAATCCGCGATGCCTTTGCCTCTTGACTCGACCTCCAATTGCTCTGAATCTAACAAAAACCATATTAATATCATCAATATATGCTAAAGGAACAAAGCGCACTCGAAGATTATCAAATTTACCCAAAAATCCCGAAATTGGCAAAACCCGACCCCTGGGCTCACGTCTCGAAATTCGATAGAAATAAAAAAACTAGAATCGTTATTCACTCACGAGTCTACCCATATCAAATTCATCAAAATTGTCACGACCCGAATTTACCCTCCGAATGGTCTCGTGACGACACCTAGTCTCTACGACTAGGTTAGCCTAAATTGCGGAAAAATAAGACAAATAATAACGGAAACAGTAAAGATGAAGTAATACTATAAAATTTAGCCGCTCTGCAACTACAACTCTTACTTTCCCAACACCCGAAATGTCACCAAGTCACAAGATTATACAACTATAGCTATATACAACGGAATAAGGAAATTGTGTATATGTCTATCTCCTATGCCTATAGTAGAGTAGATGGGGACACGTGAGATTCTGCCGACGCGGCAGAATTACCTCGCGGTCTCCTGAGCAAGTGTTGTATTACTCCTAGCCAAAATGCTGTGTACTGGTACCTGGATCTATACATGGGGAAAACATGCGCAGGAAAGGGCGTGAGTACTCCACATTCACTCCGTAAGTGCCAAGCCTAACCCCAGTCAAGTAGTGATGAGGTCAGGTTAAGGCTCTACTGAGTTTAAAAATAAGACAGTTAGAAGTTTGAACAATGACATATAAATAGCTAAAATAAGCAGAATTTAAGGGAAAACTGGAAGAAATAATAAACAAAAGCCCTCGACTCAACACATCATATATATCAACAACAAATATGCAATGCAGTACAGAGGGAAAGCTCCTGGATCTCGGTCCGTAGTCTCAATTTAAATATGCTATGCAGTATAGGTGGAAAGCTCCCAGATCTTTGTCCGTAGTCCCAATTTAAATATGCTATGCAGTACAGGGGGAAAGCTCCCGGATCTCAATCCGTAGTCCCAATTTAAATATGAGATGCAAAATTCTATCGGATACGGCTTAATTAAACAATTCAAGAAAACAATAGGCAAGAATAAAGTAAAACTACCTAAGCATGGAGCAAATAGTAGAAAATACAGGGAATTCAAGTGAAAACAGGTAGACATGCTCATTCCTATGCTAACTAATCAGTTATAACATGAAGCAGTAATATAGGAATAAATGAGTTGTGTCATGGAAGGAAAAGCGGGAATTTAGCAACAATGACCCATGTACGCACTCGTCACCTAACGTACACGGCGTCCACATAGAAAAATCAGTATAGAATGCCTAAGGGAAATCCCCAACACAGAGTTCGGCAAGCCACTTACCTTGACTGCGCTAATCAACTCAATACCACGCTCTTTTCACGAGTATCAAACTCTGGGTGGCCCAAATCTATTCAATTCGATTGCATAATGTAAATATCACTTCAGGGAACAAAATAGCTAATTATTTCTAAGCTAATACGCCAAAATTAGGAAATTCTCCCAAAAAGTTCCCAAGGCCCACGTCTCGGAATCGGGTAAAAATTATATTTCCCGAACACCCATTCGCTCACGAAACCACTCGAACAAGAATCATCAAAATCCGACGTCTAAATCTCCCTAAATCCTCAGATTTCTACTTGGGGAAGTTTCATCCATATTTCATGGTTATTCATCAGATTTTATTGATTAGATTGAGGAAATTGATAGGGATTATTGATATAAAATTGGATTAAGGTTAGAAAACGTTACCTATGATTCTCCTCTTCGAATTCCACTGAAAATCGCCAATTTCCGAGCTCTCAATCTATTTTGGAGTTATGAATTTCTAACTCTCGGATTTTTGTATAACCAGAACAGGGATTCTATACCTGCGACCTCGGGGCCGCACCTGCTGGGTCAACACTCCGACAAGTTCGAATAACATAAATAGACATGGAGAAGCAATTATTAGGGGATCAGGGCGCTAACTCTCAAAACGATTGGCTGGGTCATTACATTCTCCCCCTCTTAACAAAATTGTTCGTCCTCGAATGAGTATAGAATCATACCTGAAGTTGTGAAAAGATGAGGGTATTGACTCCGCATGTCCTGCTCGGTCTCCCAAGTCGCCTCCTCAACCAGATGACCCCTCTACTGAACCTTGACTGAGGCAATATTCTTCGATCTAAGCCTCCTGACCTGCCTGTCCAATATAGCCACATGCTCCTCAACATATGATAGATCCTTTTCCAATTGGACTGAGCTGAAATCCAAAACATGAGTCGGGTCACCGTGATACTTCCGGAGCATGGAAACGTGGAATACCGGATGAACTCCTGCTAGGTTGGGAGGCAAAGTCAACTCATAAACAACCTCCCCAACCCGCTGCAACACCTCAAAAGGGCCAATGAACCTCAGACTCAACTTACTCTTCTTCCCAAATCTCATGACGCCCTTCATAGATGATACTCGAAGCAAAACCCGATCACCAGCAATGAATGCCAAGTCACGAACCTTCCTATCCACGTAACTCTTCTTCCTGGACTGAGCTGTGCGAAGTATCTCCTGGATCACCTTCACCTTGTCCAGGGCATCCTGAACCAAGTCTGTACCCAACAATCGGGCCTCGCCCGGCTCAAACCATCCTACTGGAGACCTGCACCATCTACCATAAAAAGCCTCATACGACGCCATCTGAATGCTGGACTAGTAGCTATTATTATAAGCAAACTCTGTAAGAGGCAAGTGTCGATCCTATGACCCTCCAAAATCCATCACACAGGCACGGAGCATATCCTCAAGAATCTGAATCGTGCGCTTGGATTTTCCGTCCGTCTGAGGGTGAAATGCTGTGCTGAGGTCTATCTGGGTACCCAACACACTATGCAAGGCTCTCTAGAAGTGCGAGGTGAACTGAGGAGCTCTATCTTATATAATGGACACCGGCACACCGTGCAACCGGACTATCTCCCGTATGTAGATCTGGGCCAACCTCTCAGAAGAATATGTAGTCAACACTGGAATGAAATGAGCTGATTTGGTCAGCCGATCCACAATCACGCAAATAGCATCATGCTTCCCCAAGGTCCGAGGAAGTCCAACCACAAAGTCCATGGTGATCCGTTCCCATTTCCACTCGGGAAGCTTAATCTGCTGAAGTAATCCTCCTGGTCTTTGATGCTCACATTTGACTTGCTGACGATTGAGACACTTGGCTACAAACTCTGCTATATCCTTCTTCATGCTTCGCCACCAATAGTGTTGTCTCAGATCCTGTTACATCTTCGCGGTACCCGGATGGATGGAATACCGCGAGCTATGGTCCTCCTTCAGAATCAACTCTCGAAGCCCATCTACGTTGGGCACACAAATACGGCCTTGCATCCTCATCACACCATCATCACCTATGGTCACATCCATGGCATCACCTTGCCGAACTCTATCTTGAAGAGCCCGAAGGTTGGGATCATCGTACCAGCGCCCCCGAATGCGGTCATAAAGAAAAGATCGAGCAACAACACAAGCAAATACCCGACGAGGCTAAGAAAGGTCCAGTCTCATGAACTGACTGGCTAAGGACTGAACATCCAAGGCTAAGGGTCTCTCAGCTGCACGAAGATATGCCAAACTACCCGAACTCTCCGCCCGACGACTCAAGGCGTCGGCCACCACATTGGCCTTCCCCGGGTGGTATAATATAGTGATGCCATAATCCTTGAGTAGCTCCAACCACCTACGCTGGCGCAAATGAAGATCCTTCTGCGTGAATATGTGCTGCAAACTCCGGTGATCCGTGAATATCTCACAGGGAACACCATATAAATAATGACGCCATATCTTCAGGGCGTGAACAATCGCTGCCAACTCGAGATCATGAACATGGTAGTTTTTCTCATGCACCTTCAACTGTCTGGACGCGTAGGCAATCGCCCTACCGTCCTTCATCAACACCGCTCCCAGGCCAATCCTCGAAGCATCACAATAGACTGTATAGGACCCTGAACCTGTGGGTAATACTAACACTGGAGCTGTAGTCAGGGCTGTCTTGAGCTTCTGAAAGCTCTCCTCACACTCATCAGTCCATATAAAAGGTGCACCCTTCTGGGTCAGTCTGGTCATGGGCACTGAAATGGATGAAAATCCCTCCACAAAACGGCGATAATATCCAGCCAAACCGAGGAAGCTGCCGATCTTAGTAGCTGAAGACGATCTAGGCCAACTCTACACCGCCTCTACCTTCTTCGGGTCTACCTTGATCCCATCCGAAGATACCACATGGCCCAGGAATGCCACAGATCAAGCCAAAATTTACACTTAGAAAATTTGGCATACAACTTCTTCTCCCTTAAGGTCTGAAGTACGGTCCTCAAATGCTGCTCATGGTCCTCCTGGGACCGAGAATATACAAGAATGTCATCAATGAACACGATGACGAAAGTATCAAGATAAGGCCGAAATACGCTGTGCATTAGGTGCATGAAGGCTGCTGGGCCATTGGTCAGCCCAAATGACATAACAAGGAACTCATAGTGGCCATATCTGGTCCTGAAGGCAGTCTTTGGGATATCCGGCCCCCGAATCTTCAACTGATGATAACCCGAACACAAATCAATCTTGGAGAACACCCTAGCACCCTGTAACTGGTCAAATAAATCATCAATGCAGAGCAATGGGTACCCGTTCTTCACTGTCACCTTATTCAGCTGCCGGTAGTCAATGCACATACGCATCGAACCATCCTTTTTCTTTACAAATAACACTGGAGCACCCCAAGGTGATACACTGGGCCTGATGAAACCTTTGTCAAGCAACTCTTGCAACTGATCCTTCAACTCCTTTAACTCAGGAGGAGCCATACGGTAGGGAGGAATGGAACTGGACTGAGTGCCCGACAATAAGTCAATGCCAAAATCAATGTCTCTATCGGGCGTCATACCCGGAAGATCAGCTGGAAACACATCAGGATAGTCCCTGACAACTGGAACTGTCTTAACTGTAGGGGTCTCAGCACTCACATCTCTCACATAAGCCAAGTATGCATCGCACCCCTTCTCAACCATCTGCTGAGCCTTAAGAAAAGAAATGACTCGACGGGGGGTATACTCTAAGGAGCCTCTCCACTCTAACCTCGATAGTCCCGGCATAGCTAGCGTCACAGTCTTGGCGTGACAATCAAGAATAGCATAGTAGGGAGACAACCAGTACATACCCAATATAACATCAAAATCTACCATGCCGAGTAATAATAAATCAACCCTGGTCTCAAAACCACTGATAACAATCAAACACGACCGATATACGCATTCCACAACAAGAGAATCTCCCACATGAGTAGAAACATAAACGGGAGAACTCAAAGAATCCCTAGATATCCCCAGATGGGAAGCAAAATAAAAAAACACATACGAATGTGTAGAGCCTGGGTCAAATAATACCGATTCATCCCTATGAAAAACGGGAACAATACCTGTAATGACTGAATCTAAAGCAATGGCCTCTGAACGGGCTGGAAGAGCATAATATCTGGCCTGTCCTCCCCCTCTAGGGCGACCCCTATCTCCCCGCCCTCCACCTCGAGCTGCCTGAGATGGTGGGGTAGCAGCTGGGGCTGGAAGAATAGCTGGAGGGCCTGGTGGAAGGCGTGAAACCTGATAAGTCTGAGGTGGTGCACCCTTCCTAGCTCTGGGGAAATATCTGATCACATGACGAGGGTCACCACACTCAAAACAACCCCTCGGAGGACGTGGCGGCTGATGCTGACTCTGAACTGGCCTGCTGGACTGGCCGGTGATAGCACCTCGAGTAGGAGGCATCTGAGATACTGGTGGTGCATAATAAGGCTCCTGAGGTCTAGAAGGAGCTGGAATACCACTGGCTACTAGAAGAGCTGAATGAACGGGGCGACTCACAAAACTCCTACCATAGCGTGCTGTTGGTGCATGAGCTCCTGAAAAATAGCCAATCTCTCGAGACCTCTTGGCCTCTCTCTTATCCCTGTCACGGCTAACATCGTCTCAATCCTCCGGGAAATACTCACGGCCTGCTGATAAGGGATATCTGTCTCTAGCTCTCTGGCCTTGTTGGTCCGAATACTGGGGTGGAGTCCCTCAATAAAGCGTCGGACCCTCTCTCTGACAGTGACAACCAAAGTTGGTGCATGGCGAGACAAATCGCTGTAACAGACTGCATACTCCGACACAATCATGGTACCTGGCGTAGCTGCTCCAACTCTGCACGCCAAGCGTCCCTGATGCTCTGAGGGACAAACTCAAGCAAGAACATCTCTGAGAGCTGAGCCCAAGTAAGTGAAGCTGCCTCGTCTCGACTACTAAGCTCAAAAGCACGCCACCACTAATAAGCTGGTCCCCTCAGCTGGAAAGCAGTGAAAGAAACCCCACTCGCCTCCACAATACCCATAGTGCGGAGAATGCGATGACACCCCTCAAGAAAACCCAAGGCGTCATCCAAAGCTAGTCCACTGAACTCAGGTGGGTGGTACTTCTTGTACCTCTCAAGTCGGAGCTGCTCTGCCTCAGGAACAACTATCCTAGTCTCATGCTGAGCTGGATCCTCTGAACAACTATCCTAGTCTCTGCCTCTGCTCTCGCCGGTGCTCAGGCTGCACCGTGTGCTCTTCCTCGGCCCCGGCCCCGGCCCCTGCCTCTGACGGCTCTGGATGGGGGCTCAGGTGCCTGGTCATCAGTACGTCCGGTACGAGTACGAACCATCTATAAGCAAGAATAGAATAGAGTTTAAGAAGTTTGATGACAGTAACTAGCATGATACAAAATTCCAAAGAATATGATTGTTCTTAATAGTTACATAGCCTCTCGAAGATAGATACGGATGTCTCCGCACCGATCCACGAAACTATAATAAACCGGCTTGTGACTCCTATGAACCTAGACGCTCTGATACCAACTTGTTACGACCCGAATTTACCCTCCGAACGGTCTCGTGACGGCACCAAGTCTCTACGACTAGAAAATCCTAAATTGCGGAAAAATAAGATAAATAATAACAGAAACATTACAGATAAAGTAATACTATAAAATTTAGCCGCTCGACATCTACAACTCTTACTTTCCCAAAACTCGGATTGTCACCAAGTCACAAGCTTATACAACTATAGCTCTATCCAACGGAATAAGGAAATTGGGTATATGTCTATCTCCTATGCCTATAGTAGAGTAGATGGGGACACGTGAGATTCTACGGACGCGGAAGAATTACCTCGCGGTCTCCTGAGCAAGTGCTGTAGTACTCCTAGCAAAAATGCTACGTACTGGTACCTGGATCTACACACGGGGAAAACGTGCGCAGGAAAGGGCGTGAGTGCTCCACATTCGGTACTCCGTAAGTGCCAAGCCTAACCCTAGTCAAGTAGTGACGAGGTCAGGTTAAGGATCTACTGAGTTTAAAAATAAGACAGTTATAAGTTTGAACAATGACATATAAATAGCTAAAATAAGCAGAATTTAAGGGAGAACTGGAAGAAATAATAAACAAAAGCCCTCGGCTCAGCACAACATATATCTCAACAGCAAATATGCAATGCAGTATAGGGGGAAAGCTCCCGGATCTCAGTCCGTAGTCCCAATATAAATATGCTACGAAGTATAGGGGGAAATCTCCCGGATCTCAGTCCGTAGTCCCAATTTAAATATGCTATGCAGTACAAGAGGAAAGATCCCGGATCTCAGTCCGTAGTCCCAATTTAAATATGAGATGCAGAATTCTATCGGATACGGCTTAATTACACAATTCAAGAAAACAATAGGCAAGAATAAGGTAAAACTGCCTAAGAATGGAGCAAATAGTAGCAAATACGGGGAATTCAAGTGAAAACAGGTAGGCATGCTCATTCCTATGCTAACTAATCAGTTATAACATGAGGCAGTAATATAGGAATGAAATGAGTTGTGTCATGGAAGGAAAAGCGGGAATTTAACAACAATGACCCGTGTACGCGCTCGTCACCTCACGTACACGACGTCCACATAGAAAAATCAGTATAAACTACCTAAGGGAAATCCCCAACACAGAGTTAGGCAAGCCACTTACCTTGACTGTGCTAATCAACTCAATACCACGCTCTTGCCACGAGTATCCGACTCCGGGTGGCCCAAATCTATTCAATTCGATTGCATAATGTAAATATCACTTCAAGGGAACAAAATAGCTAATTATTTCTAAGCTAATACGCGAAGTTAGGAAATTCTCCATAAAAAAGATCCCCGGGCCCACGTCTCAGAATCGGGTAAAAATTGTATTTCCCGAACACCCATTCCCTCACGAAACCACTCGAACAAGAATCATCAAAATTTGACGTCTAAATCTCCCTAAATCCTCAGATTTCTACTTGGGGAAGTTTCATCCAAATTTCATGTTTTTTCATCCAATTTTATTGATTAGATTTGAGGAAAATGATAGGGATTATTGATATAAAATTGGATTAAGGTTAGAAAACGTTACCTATGATTCTCCTCTTCGAATTCCACTGAAAATCGCCAATTTCTGAGCTCGGAATCGATTTTGGAGTTATGAATTTCTAACCCTCGGATTTTGGTATAACCAACATAGGGATTCCGCACCTGCAACCTTGGGGCCGCACCTGCGGAGAGGCTATCGCGGGTGCGGAAGTCACTTAAGAAGGCTTGGGCCGCACCTGCGATCCCGCACCTGCGGAACCCAGGCCGTACCTGCGACCACTGGCAACCCCACTCAAGCGCATCTGCGAAACTATCTTCTGCACCTGCGTGTCCGCACCTGTGGGAAAACCATCGCAGGTGCGAGACACCAGAACCAGTAATGGTTCAACTGTTCTCAAGGTTTCAAATTTACCCGTTGGGCATCCGAAAAAACCTCGAGGCCCCGGGGACCTCAACCAAACCAACCAACTGACCTTAATACCTTGTTCAAACTTGATCGAGCCTTAAAAACATATCTTATAACATGAAAATAATCAATTATGCATAGATTCAAGCCTAAGAACTTATGAAATTTCTAGAATTCACATCCGATGCCGAAACACGTCAAAACTCATCCGAATGACCTCAAATTTTGCACACATGTCATAAATGACATTATGGACCTGCTTTTGCTCTCGGAATTCCATTCCGAGTCTGATATCAAAACCTCACCTATCGTCCGAAATCGCCGAAAATCCAACTTTCGCCAATTCAAGCCTAAATCTACAATCGACCTCGAAAACACATTCCGAACACGCTCCTAACCGTGTAACCCAACGAAGCTAATGGAGTCGACAAAATTCCATTTCGGATCCGTCTTCACAGAGTTTTAGCTACGGCCCAATTTCTAAAGCTAAATTCCATATTTATGGACTATGTGTCCAAAATCACTCCGGATTTCACCACTCAACGCTCCGACAAGTTCCAATAACATAAAAAGACATGGGAGAAGCAGTTATTAGGGGATCGTGGGTGCTAACTCTCAAAAAGATCGGCCGGGCCGTTACAGAAATCCGACCTCAAATGCCCAAAAGAATTCCCAAACTTTTCTTCCATTTTCCCCCAATTTCCACTCCAAATACTCAAATTAAAGGATGAAATTCAAGACTAAATCATGGAATTGAACCAAAACTAAGTGAGAAATACTTACCCCAATCACTCTACTGAAAATCTCTTCAAAACTTGCCTTCTCCCGAGCTCTCCAATAGTTTATGAGGTTTTGGACTTTAACCCTCGATTTTGAATATAAAACTGTTTGCCCAGTTATTCCTTCTTCGCGAACGCGGCGGTCCTCTCGCGTTCGCGTAGGCCAACCTCGACAACCTCCCAAATACTCTTCGCGAACGCGGCCAATGCTTCGCAAATGTGAAGCTTTAGAAATCTCAAGACTTCGCGAACGCGTTCCCTACCTCGCGAACGTATAGACCAAGAACCAGGGGTCCCCAACAGCCAACTCCTCTTCGCGAACACGAGCATTTAAGCGCGAACGCGATGAAAACTTCACCCAAACCTCTGCGTTCGTGTCCTCCTCTTCGCGAACGCGATGAATAAAATTCTCAGCTTCTCACTTACTCTTCGCGAATGCGGGACCCAACCGCGAACGCGATGAACACAAATTATCTGCAACAACACCAGAAAATATGCCAAGTTCACCTAAAATTGGTCTGTTAACCACCCGAAACTCACCTGAGGCACTCGGGACCTCAACCAAACACATCCCATAAACTCATTCAAACTTAGTCGAGCCTTTGAACCACTCAAAACAATGCCAAAACACTAAATCAACCTCGGATTCAAGCCTAATAACTTAGAAACTTCCAAATTCCGCCAACGATGCCGAAACCACCCAAAACACCTCCGATTGACCTGAAATTTTGCACCCACCTCACAAATGACACTACTGACCTGTTCCAACTTTTGAAATTCCATTCTGACCCCGATAGATAATTTCCTACTGCCAACCGAAAATCGCTAAAAACTCAATTCTGCCAATTCAAGCCTAATTCTACTCCGGACCTCCAAAACACATTCTGTACACACTCCTAAGTCCTAAATAACCTAACAAAGCTATCCGAGAAACAAATCCACATTCTGAGGTCGTTTACCTATAAGTCAACTCCCGGTTGACTTTCCTAACTATTAAGCCATCTTAGGAGACTAAGTGTCTCATTTCTCACCACGACTACTTCGAACCCAAACCAACCGACCCGACACCACATAAATGATCTAAAAACACACGATAAAGCAGAAACATGGAAAACGAGGCTAATTTCACGAAATGACCGGCTGGGTCATTATAGATTAAGATGGGATTGTGTTGGGGGGTCGAGGACCAAGTCTGGACATCAAAAATCAAGTTTGAAGTCGTACTCTGAGTAAAGTACCTTGTCGCGGCGCGTGGGAGGGGGGAGGGGCGACTGTGCAAACTTCTGCTGCCTTCAAATTGTCTGCACATTGGATTTTTCCACTAATGCCCCGCATGATGCGTCGCCCTATTGTCGTGCCCCCTTTTTCCCAACACTCTTTTCAGGGCCGGTCAAAGGGTTTATGACATAGGTTGGGGAAACTCATTCCTTTTGGGAAAGGGGTTTGCATGTTTCGAAGAGTCGCCACCTAACGATTTTAAGGTGCGTTAGGGCATCTATTGGGGGTTCATTTTCAACTAAGTTTGACAACTAGAGACAGGGTATGGGCTTGAAATTATCCTAAGGGGAAGGTGTTAGGCACCCCTCAAAATCCACAAGTGTGGTTCCCGGCCAAATAACATTTGTGAATTTGTACAACTAGCAAGTAAGCAACTAATGTCCAAATAGCAGGGGATTTTGAAATATTCATAGTCTAAGCACACATATGTTAATAGTTTGAAAATAACTAATAGATTTCGAAAAGGATTATAGTCTAAACATGTCTACAGGGTAGGGGTATCCTAGGTTTGTTTGTAATATGGATCACATCAATGCAATACCCGGTATGAGACTCCTTAAAGAGGGGCTACACGTGGTATTAGCGCACCGGTCATCATATCCATATCTACCCTTTCCCACCCCGTAAAGGTAATTAGAGAGAGTGTCAGTCACGACCTCTATTGCATGCTGTTACCCGTCCCTTCCTATTAGTCCCGAAGGAGTTTAGGACTTCTATCCTATGAGGGAGGTTTAGGCAGACCCTCAGGTTTAAAGGTAAAATACTAAGGCGATATACAGAAAACAGATATGACTGCAGATAAAGGGATAACATGTAAACAAGAAAAGGCTCAAGTACCTCAACAGATAATACAAAGAATCAGCATGACTCAAACACAATTAAGGTCTTGGTTTTAATTCAGATCCTAAAGCATGCTATCTAAGTGATAATAACAAAGAGGCAGATTTATTGCATAACTCAGGAAGGAAGTCTTAATCCATTTTTTGCCTACTGATTTTAAGCATGCTGATAGTTAGATTACACATGAAAGAAGCAAATTCCAGTTTTTAACAGCCTTAATTACCTAAGGCTTGCCTAGGCGTGGCATAATACTCAATTGTTACCGGAATTATTGAAAAACATGGTAGGAGTTGTTTTACCTAAATCATGCTGTTTTAGGTTTTGCAAGAGACATAGGATTGTTTGCCAGTTTGTTTAAAACATGGGGGAGACTGGTTTATACCCTTTTCATGCATCAACATTTTAATTAGGTGTGACTGAGCGAGTATGCATGATTTTAGATGCAGATTCCTAAAGCGGGATTTCTAAATGCTCAACATGATTCCAGAATATGCAGGATTCCTAAGACATGATTTCTAGATGCACAAAAGGATTACTAAGTTGTTAAGCAGGATATATGTAGCGGCAGTGTACATTAGTTGTCCTAGGAGCAGGATTTCTAAATGGTCAATGTATATACATGTCAATTGAGATGCTGAAACAGTAATCCTAAGAGCATGGTATCGAGTGCAAGTAGCAGAATTTATAAAGGCATGGTTTCATAGAGCATGAGTTATGAATGCATATGAGTAACAACTCTTTATTGATGTCGTTTATTAAACTAAGAGCAGTATTTCTAAGTTATCACCATGAGCATGGATGAACATCAGACATGGAATCCTAGGAACATGATATCTAGTATGATTTTAATGAGCATGGTGGTCCTAACACATGGATACACATATGAACGATATAAAAGGCCTATGGCATGATCTCTACCCATTGATAATTAGATAATATATAGCTACCCTCCCCGTTTCACTAGCCATCCCCAATATTTATTTACAATAATGATTACAAACCAATATTGAAGGAATTACATAAATATAAGAAAAAATAAGAAGTTATCTATAGGGAACCTGCAATATTGGCCCAGATCTCTATATCCTCAATGCCAGATTGTGTTTCACAACCTTTCTCATAATCTGGATGTGTCAGAGTTCCCTAAGGACCTCAAGGGATCCCGGGCAGTGATCACACATAGATTTCATAGCCATAGTAGAGTAAGTGCAGTATGGAAGGGCCAACCTTAGTGTGTAAGAGTTCAGAGGGAGCTCAAGGGTCCCAAAGCGGTCACACACTAAGGGAGTAGAACTTAAGGGTCTAAGAGTAGAGTGAGAGTGCTTGACATAGTTTTGAAAAGGTTTTAGCAGGAAAATGATTTGAAAAGAGACTTGTTAAAATATAGTTTTGTAAAACAAAGGAGAACTGAACTCAGTAAAATAGCTTTGAAGGGAGCAGGATAATTGACACACAATAGACCAAACACAAAACCAAAATAGGTTTAGTAAGATTCACAGATCACAGACCCAAGACAGGTTCAATACCACAAACATTCACCCAGGGGTGGTGGGGGACTGGGAAGACATAAAGCACATGATGATGAACATATAATAGTCAAAGGTCTTTTGCACTTGGTGTAGATAGTAGGACATGGATTCAGGAGCATAGTTACAGAATCAGTAATACCTTAGAGGACTCATGGGATTAGGAGATAGTATAGGTTTATACTAGAAATCAAAACAACTTAAGGTAGCAAATCAGTAGAGGCATGCCTTAACTAAACAACCAGTACACAAGTATAGCAATAGAGTAGAATCATATTGAGACAGGTTATGAGTTCATGAGAACATGATGAACATAAAAAGGTAAGCCATAACTTGGCATTCTAGATGAAGCAATGGGGCAAAGAGTTTAATTGCATGTTGAACAATAAAGTAGTAGATAGAAGCATATTAGAAACACAATGAATTGGAACAACAAAAGAAACATATTGGTTTGGGAACTTGAATTGAAATTAGAACATACCAGTGAACAGGACAGTAAACACAAAGTAGAGGATATGGGAGCACAATAGTTAGCCTTGGCTTGTAGCCGGCTAACTTAGAACAGTAACCCGTAACACAGAAAGAGAGCAGAAAGCTTTTAGTTGTGAGAGAGAGAGCTATTGAACCCGTGTGTGTTTGTGTTTAAGACTGTTAATGAGAGTAGTATATATAATAATTTGAAGCTAGGTAAAATTAGGTAAGAACCAGACTGTCCAGTAATTATGGAACTCAAAAATCAATTTGTGTAAAATCAGTACAAGTACTCCCTTAATTAAGGGAGTTAAATGGTCAGAATAGGTAGCAAGTAAGGAAAGAAATCATGTAAACAAATAAGGAAAGACTTCAAATATAGTAGGTACAAAGTAAGAAATTGGGGTCAGGTTCATAACGTCTTAATTAAGGAAACAATCAATTGACAGTGTAGTCAATCATGTAATAAGTCAAGAAATAAACTAAAGGTCGGAACTTAGTAAAGATATTATCACAGGAAATCAGTAAAGGAAATCAATCACAGGGAAATTAGGGATTCAAATAGGAGTAGTACTGATTTAGGAATCAACACAAATTACACGGAGTAAACACGTAATGTGCGAGAATCAGAAACCTTAGTAATTAAAATAGGGTAAAATCACACGGAATTAGGGATTTAAATAGAGCATAACATGAATTGCTGAATAAGCATAATACAAGAAGGAGAAGTAAAGATTCATAGGTATCGATGAACAAAAAAAAATAGAGTAGAACCACATAATAAGCAGTGATAATAGCAGCCGGAAACCCTAACAAGAAAACATGGGGTAACAATCACGAAATCACAGAGTATTCATGAGAACATAGTGAACATAATAGAACATGTAAGCCTATTATCGAAAACAAACTTAGAGCCACAAATTAAAGCCAATACTTTGGGGTTTTTAACGAAATAACTCAGACACAAAGGGAAAAAGCTCGAATAAAGCTTAAACGTAATAAAAATCATAAGATAATACTTAAAATCTGAAGGGAAATCATTCTTGAAAAGAGGTTTGAAAACCCTAGTTAGAAGGTGAAGAATCACTTCATGAAAATCCGAAAACCTTTTTGAAAACACAAAATATAGCTCGTAATAATCCAAGATCTATTATAGATCTATGAAAATCAGAGACTGATAGTTAGGGTTTCATAGAGACAACCCAAAGAGAAGGAGAACCGGCTAAAGAACCACTGGTTCTAGCCGAAAAATATGGAAATCTTACTCGGACGGCCGTAGATGGCCGGAGAACGGCATGAAAGGCCATAGGTGGGAGTTGAACCGCTCCAGGTTCTCTTGAGGGCCTCAGGTCAGTGTCAAACCGGCGTGGGAGGAGAGCCATAGGCTAGGATTGGTGGTGAGACCGCCATGGTCACCGACGAAGCGGTGGTCGGCGAGAGGAGCTAGGTTTAGCAGAGAGAGCTTGAGAGAGATGAGGGGAGAGGGCGGCGGAGTGTGACGAGAGAGTGAGAGGGGTAAATGAGGGTTTGGGGGGGGGGTAGGTCATAGGATTAAATTTGGTAAGAATTAACCTGGACCATTGATCAAAATGATCAACGACCAGGATTTTAGCGGAATTGGATCGGGTATTGTTGGGATTTGGGCCCGTGGTTTTGGGCTAGTTTAATTGGGGTTGGGTCTGTTGGGTTGTGTAATTGGGTTAGGGTCCGGGTAAATTGGGTTTAATTGAGAATTAAAGTGGCTAAAAGTTAAATACCCATAAAAATAGCTAAATAATTATTAAAAGTGGCCAATAATTACATAAAATGACATTGAGGCTAAATAGATGAAATTAAAATGATTAATTAGTATTAAAAATATAAAATGACTGATTATCGAGTTAAAATAGCACAAAATATATAATTAGGCTATAATTGCAAAGTTATTGCAATTATAGCCAAATAATGCCAATTTGGTTAATTTGTGAAATAATTAAATCTTAATAGAATAAAAAATGATATATTAATCCAAGAAATGTTTTGAAATCATTTGTAATGCAATTTATGATTAATTATTGGAGATAAAAATACTGGATAAATTATAATAAATTAATAAAAATATTGGAAAATTATAGAAAAATACCAATTGTTATAAAAACTGATTTTGAAGGTATATATGCAAAATTAAAAATAATTGGAGGAAAAATTGGGTATCAACAGCTGCTCCTTTTTACCCGGGAAGGATGAAAGAGTTGTCAGGTAAAGATATGATGGCCAATTTTGACCGAGCGAAGCGGTTTGAAGAGTTTTAGGTCGCACCCTGGTTTATGAGTTGCCTATATATCCCTGGTTTTACAGGAATCAGGCCGTATGTAGTTCAGGAGTCATCGACGAAGTATCCCGATGAAGTTTTTTTATAAGAACGGACGCAACATATAGGGCTGGATGAATGAACGGTTTACGGGATGGTTAGGGAAACTGTAGCGGGGCCGCTCCTGCTAGGGTAGCTGTTGCTTGCCGGATTACCTGCAAATAAGAAATACAAGCATATATTGTGCGTAAATTTAAACATAATGCAAGTTCCTGTCGGACCATGAATGCTGTCTTCGGACGGTTAAGGATGACGTCCTCAGACCATGATGCCCTGGGCTCTGAATTGTTTGATTGCAGGATTTGCAGGCATTGAAATGATGTTCTCGGGCCATGAGGACGGTGCCTCCAAACAATGACGCCTTTGAATAATGATATCTAAAATTGAAAGAGATCCTCAGGCCATGACATGGTGTTCTCGGGCTATGAAGATGGTACCTTCGAACGATGACGCCTTTGGACAGGTTGGCGATATTTCATACCATGAAATGTAATAATATGATGCATACGAGATAGATCTTAGTCTTGCGAATTGAAGGGCAAAGCTTAGCCCGAAAGAAAAGCAAAATAAATAGTGCTTGAGACAGTGCTTAGTCTCGATGAAGAAGTAAATTGGAGGCAGAGCTTAGCCTCGAAAGGCAGAAAAGTATCCTTATGCAGATGGAGGTAGAGCTTAACCTCGGAAGGCAGAAAGGTAGCCTTATGCAAATATATGAATGCAGATGGAGGTAGAGCTTAACCTCGGAAGGCAGAAAGGTAGCCTTATGCAAGAATGCAGATGGAGATAGAGGTAGAGCTTAACCTCGGAAGGCAGAAAGGTAGCCTTATGCAAGAATGCATATGGATACAGTGCTTAGTCTCAGAAGGCAGAAAGGTAGCCTTATGCGAAAAATTCAGATGGAGACAATGTTTAGTCTCGGAAGGCAGAATGGTAGCCTTATGCAAAAAATGCAGATGGAGACAGTGATTAGTCTCGGAAGGCAGAAAAGTAGCCTTATGAAAAGATGCAGATGTAGATGGAGACAATGCTTAGTCTCGGAAGGCATAAAGGTAGCCTTATGCAAGATTAAATAAATGATAGTAGAAGTTCTTAGCTGGTATTAAATTGCGGTATTGTGACCGTTGTGAGTGTTGCGATTATGAAGCATCATTTGTGCTGATAATAAATGTCGGCATGTGTGATGGCTTTGAGAGTTGTGTCTTTAAATAGTATCTTTCCTTCGGAGGATAGTGTGTTTTGGGCTTTTTGTAATCTTTGCGCCTGCATCTAAAGAAAAATCGTGAGTTCTGTAAATGGGGGAGGTTAGTTCGTATTCCCGCTGGCTTTGCTTGATTCGTTCGGCTTGATCTGGTGATACCATTCGTATCATCGGGGTAGCGTTTGCTAAACAGTTCTGTTTCAAATATAAGTATGCATGATTTTATAAAAGTATGACATAATGTATATTTAAAATAGTTTGGATGAACCGACGACCATGACACGATTCAAGACATTGCAACCTCTCCTGCTACGGAATTTTGAGGGTCCTCCTAAAAAATTCTACCCCAGTTTGATGGGTTAACGCTTCTGACTGTTACTCGTGCGGCGATCGACTGAAATTACTTCAAAATTTTGAGGGTCCTCCTCAAAATTCTGCCCCCAGTTTCCAATTGCGGGGAAAAATGAAATTTTTATTGAATTGTGACCGAACACATAGGGTTTCCTACCTATCCCCTCTTAAACGAGAATCAGGTCAGGCGTAGTTCAATTTACATCATATAAGGAAAGCATAAAGATTACACATAGTAGCGTTTGACCGCGTCTGAATTGATTGGCTTTGGCAAGACTTCTCCGTCTATTTCTGCGAGTATAAGCGCTTCTCCTGTCAGCACTCGGTGAACCATGTATGGGCCTTTCCAGTTAGGAGAGAACTTCCCTTTGACTTCATCTTGATGTGGAAAAATCTTCTATAACACCAGCTGCCCTGGTGCGAACGATCTTGGATTGACTCTTTTGTTGAAGGCTCTGGACATTTTATTCTGGTAAAGTTGACCGTGACATACAACATTCATTCTCTCTCCGTCTATGAGGGCTAGTTGCTCAAAACTACTCTTTACCCACTCTGCGTCACTGAGCTCAGCTTCTTGTATGATCCTTAGGGAAGGAATTTCTACCTCAGCAGGAATGACAACCTCTGTACCATAAACCAGCATATAGGGAGTTTCCCCGGTTGATGTACGAACTGTGGTGCGATATCCCAGTAAAGCAAATGATAACTTCTCGTGCCACTACTTGTGCTTCTCTATCATCTTCTTGATGTTTTTGTAGGCGGCCTCTATAGCTCCATTCATTTGAGGTTGGTATGATGTGGAATTATTGTGTTTGATTTTGAAAGTCTCACACATAGCTTTCATCAGGTCACTATTGAGATTGGAACCACTGACTTTAGGACTCCGAATCGACAAACAAGGCGGTCGCGGACAAAGTTGGCCATGACTTTCTTAGTTACTGCTTTGTATGATGTCGTTTCGACCCATTTGGTGAAATAATCGATGGCTACTAGGATAAACATGTGTCCGTTGGAGGCGGCAGGCTCGATTGGTTCAATAGCGTCCATTCCCCAAGCGGTGAACGGCCACGGTGAGCTTGTGGAATTAAGCTCGTTTGGAGGTACCTTTATCATGTCTGCATGTATCTAACAATGGTGGAATTTTTGGACATACTGGATGCAGTCCGTTTCCATAGTCATCCAAAAGTAACAAGCCCGGAGTATCTTCTTTGCTAAAACAAAACCATTCATATGCGGGCCGCATGTCCCAACATGAATTTCCTCTAGTAGCTTGGATGCTTCCTTTGCGTCGACACATCTTAATAGTCCCAAATAGGGAGTCCTCCTATACAGGATTCCTTCGCTGTGAAAGAAGTTGTTGGACAGTCTCCGAAGTGTGCATTTCTAAGTATGATTTGCAAGCTCTAGGTACTCTCATTTTGCTAAGTATTCCGTGATGTAATGAAACCAAGGCTTTCCCTCTGCTTCTTCTTCGACATGGGCACAGTAAGCTGGTTGGTTATGGATCTTCACTGGAATGGGATCAATGAAATTCTTGTCTGGATGCTGAATCATTGACGATATAGTAGCCAACACATCGGCGAACTCATTCTGGATTCTGGGGACATGCCGAAATTCTATCTTTGTGAACCTCTTTCTTAATTCCTGCACGTGGTGCATGTACGGCAGTATCTTGGAATTCTTGGTAGCCCATTCTCCTTGTACCTGATGTACCAGCAAATCTGAGTTACCAATCACTAACAACTCCTGGACGTTCATGTCAATGGACATGTCGATCCCTAAGATGCAGGCTTCGTATTCTGCCATATTGTTGGTGCAAGGGAATCTGAGTTTGGCAGATACTGGATGGTGTTGACCAGTTTCTGATATCAGGACAGCTCTAATGTGGACTCCCTTGAAATTCGCCACTCCGTCGAAGAACAGTCTCCAACCGTCATAGGACTCTGTAATGTCTTCTCCTATGAATGATACCTCTTCATCGGGAAAATACGTTTTCAGAGGTTCGTACTCTTCCTCCACAGGGTTTTTAGCTAGATGGTTTGCCAATGCATGTCCCTTGACCTCTTTCTGAGTCACATAGACAATGTCGAACTCACTCAGCAGGATTTTCCACTTGGCCAGCTTGCCGGTGGGCATGGGCTTCTGGAAGATGTATTTCAAGGGATCCATCCTCGGTATGAGATATGTGGTGTAGGCACAGAAGTAATGCCTCAGCTTCTGAGCTACCTGTCGCTCCTCCTTTTTCCCCAAACTTAAAGCGGAGAGATCGGGTTTATGACATTTCGGACAACTCCTTTTGAAGGTAAAAAGGTTTAAAGGAAGAGTCGCCACCTAATGATTTTTATGGTGCGTTAGGGCACCTTCAGTAGTTAACTCATAAACTAGTTTGTGTTACTAGATATTGGGTAAGGTCTTGAAGTTATCCCAAGGGGAAGGTATTAGGCACCCCTCCGGATCCACAACTGTGGTTCCCGGCCAAATAATTTCGTAAATTCAGACAATAAACAAATAAGAAACAAGGCTCACATAAGAGGGGATTTCAAACAAGTATTGAAGTTTTTTATTAAAAGTTGAAAGAGATCAAAGTAAATATTTGATAGAATGTCCTAGGTTTAAAGTAATACGGATCACATCAATGCAATACCCGATAGGCAGAGCTACACGTGGAATTAACACACCGGTCATCATATCCGTGTTCTACCCTTCCCACCCCGCGAAGGTATCTAAAACGCGTGTGTTGGTCACAAAGCTTATTGTGTGCTATTACCCGTCCCATCCTATCAGTCCTAGAGAGGGCTAGGACTACTATTACTAAAGGTTAGGTACTAGGGCTGGACCCTTAGGTTTAAAGGACAAAATTTTAAGCGACAAATAAAACAGTTAAGACTGCAAATATATGGACACACAGAAGCAGACACGAGGCTCATATATCCCTCCACGAATTAGGCACATGAATAGCACGACTCAAACACAAAAAAGGTCTCACCTAAGACCGTATGACTATATGTGAATACAATAGCAAGGCGGTATGATTACTAGGTTTCAGAAAAGGCATCTTACCAATTTTAGACTATTAACTGATTTATAATTAACCAAGCAATGCACATAAACAGTTTCCAGTTTTAAAAACTTTGATACCTAAGGCTTGCTTAGGCGGGTTAAAACATTCCAGTTATCCTATTTAATCTCAGTAGTAGGAAAAATCTATTTTAGACTTAGTCATGATTAAACTAATGTGGATGCAGTGTCCTACAAAACAGGATATCTAAATGTACGCGGGGAGGATGCAAACTTAAACATGCTTTTCTAAATGCACAAAAAAAAAAAAAATGTTTGCAGAAATCAGAATCTATTGTTTTAACGAGGTCTTACTTATTAACAGAATATCAGGGGCGTGATTTGTTAAGTTACTGAGCCTAGCACATGATTTATAAACGTTCATTAGCAGTATATTTTAACACACGAGTCTGGCATAGATATATGAACATACTGAGAAGGACTTCCTAAGGTAGCATGGTCTCTAATGCAAATGTTGACAATTGATGTTATTATTTAAACAGGAGTTCTAGATGCAGTAGTTATGAACATGCAGAGGCAATATTATTATGACAGCCATTTATAGTTATTTTAACTACGACCAAGATTTCTAAGTGGATATGAGTAGGGATGATGCAGCCATTGTAACAACCTTTTACTACGAACACGATGAGTATGATGAGATGTTGAAATAAATAGACCTGAAGCATGGTATCTAATGCATGCATGGCAAGTATTCCTAAACATGTAACTATTGCACACATAGATAAAATAAACCCTATAGGCATGTTCTCTACCCATAGTTATACTAAGCATGCATAATCCCACCCATTTCACTATCCAACTCCAGAGTTATTTTTACAATTAATTATCACAGACCAGCAATCATAAATTATATAAATGAATAAGAAAATTAAGAAGTTACACTATAGAGAGCCTAACAGTAAGCCCGAGTATCCAGATCCAAACATGCCATATGCCATGACCCTTTGTAACCCAGGTGTGTCAGAGTTCCTAAGAATCTCAGAGGATCTCAGGCAGTTCTCACACCCAATTTCCCTACCCAGGAATGAGTAAGTCCAGTGTGGAATGCCAGCCTTGTGTGCCAGAGTTCAATGGGTACTCAGATGGTCCCCAATGTAGTGCTCACACGAAGGGGGATGAACTTAAAGACTAAGAGTAGTGAGATGTTCTTATAGCTTAAAGGAGTTGAGTTTGAAAAGTAGCTTTGAAATAACTGTTTTGAAAATAGTTTCAGAGAACAACATGTATTTTATGAAAACTAGTTTAAAGGAAAGACACAGGACAATCACAACTCAGAAGACATGCAGAGTTCAGGGAGCAAACACAAACAAGGATACGGGAATTAGGGGACAAATAGGTCACATAGTATAAGCAGACTTGCACACAAATAGTCCTTAGGATAGTATTACATGGTCTAAACAATCACATCATAGTTACCACAAAAATGTTAAGGACAAGAATCTAACAGTATTAGATTGAGGGAGTGTCAAACAGAGTCACATATTAGGTTTAGGATTAGGATTACATAATAACTAAACATGATGTGCATGCTTAAAACGTTAAGGGGTCAGAAGGTATGGCAGGTTCATGATAGAAAGGAATATGAGAGAACACTGGACATGCTAAAATAAGAGGAAGAGTAGTCACATAGACAAAAAGGTATGCTAGCTTCATAGGAGTCAGGAAGAATCATGGTGAATCACATAAGGAAAAGTCAATAGACAAGTTAGACTAAGGGGAAATGGGGAATCACACAGACAAGTAGACATGCTAAACATAGAGAGACAAAGTAAACATGCTAATTTCAAGGCAAGAAATAGAACCAAAAGCATGAGAGAAATAAAAGGAATCTAAATACGAACAGGAACATGTTGTTTTGGGTACGATAAACTTAAACTAGAAACATACCAGTTTGAATGCAAGATTGAATGCAAAGCGAAGAGCAGTAAAATGAAGAATAATAGAGAAGCAGTGTGCAGAGAAGTAGAGCAATAGGGCAATGGTATGAAGATGCAAGAGAGGAATAGTAATTACTCAGTCTGGGCTTTTAGACGACTTAGTAGTCAGTGACTAGCAAGAGAGAATGTGTATGAAAGCAAGAGAGAATTTAGAACAATATGAGTGTGCTCTGTGTGTATCTTCGTGATATTAGTGATCTTAGTGATCTTAGTGTGTTATGCTAAAAAGAATAGAGTATTTATAATGCTGAAAACGAGTAAAGCAAATAAGGTAAGGAGTACTAGTTTTAACAATATTATGGAAAAAATACTCGATTAGTATCAATTAAAGACATGTATTCCCTTTAATTAGGGAGTCAAGTTCAATCAGAGTTAAATAAGGAAAATGAATCAACTATAAACTGATTTTACTATAATAGGGGTAGTAAAATCATGGAGCACTCAATAAAGGCCAAGTACATTACAAATAATTAAGGAAAGTAAAATTGATAGCATATTCATAAGGCAAAGTATGATTTTAATTCTGAAAATTGGTTGAGGAAATCTCGAATGCAATTAGAATCACAGGGAATCAATTATAATCAGGGAAAGTATCACATAAGTAAGGATACATGGAAAATCAGCAGAAGGTTTTAAGGAAAACACGTATAGGCTACAGTCTTGAGAAAAGATGTCACGGATCACAGAATCAATATAGGTTGTTATGTAAAGTCTGTACAGCTAACGATCGATTTTGTCAAGCAATGACTAGCATGAAAAATCAAGGAAAGCCTTAGGCAAGTAGTATAACAAATTGAAAACCTCAGGTAAAACAGGAATCACACAAGTTCATAGATGAACGGGGAGGTTAAACATAATAGGAACACAGAGGCAATGAACCTTAAAAACAACAACAAGATAGAAGTCATGTAGGAGCATATTTATGAGAAGTAAAATCTCAAACAACATATTAGTCACAAAATAGATTTAGAGCGTTAAGGAAAAACTTAGGGTTTTCAGTAGAGCAAGTCAAAAAAGAAAGGCATCTTGAATCAGTCGTTAAATCACAGAATAAGACATAGAAAAATACTAAAAATAGAAGCGAAAACAATCTTTTGGCAAGGGGTTTATGAAACCCTCGTTTTAAAAATCGAGAAATCCTTTAAAGATGAAGTGTTCAGAGAAAACATATAAAGAAACTTCGTAATACTGTAGATCATGAGTAGATCTATAATAGATCGAAATACACATGGTTAGGGTTTCGTGGAACCCAGAGAAGTGGGAAGAACCTCAGAGATGGCACCGGCTTAAGCCAAAACAGGTTGTAGACCATTACTCAGACGATCGGGGAGGCTGGAAAGTGGCATGGGACTATGGGAGGAAAGAGAACCGCTCCGTGTTTGCCTGAGGACCCCAGGGCATCACTGGACCGGTGAGGGGTACGCAAATGACCATGAGATGATGAAGAACCAAGGTTTCCGGTGAAAATCCAGCCGGAGAGGATAGACATAACTTATCGGAGGGGGAGGGAGTCGAGGAAACTTCTAGAGAGAACTAGAGAGTCACAGAGAGAGATAGAGAGATAGAGAGAGAGTAAGTCCTGAAAGAATGAGGGGTTTGGGGGGGGGGGGGTTTGGTTGGGGGTTAATTT
>ML260158.1:1214-29992 GCA_005239495.1 Nicotiana undulata | reverse complement strand
GTTGGGGGGGGGGGGGGTTGGTTAGGGGTTAATTTAGGTAAGTTTTTATCTGGGCCGTTGATTTGAATTAATCAACGGCTCAGATTAAAACGGGGATTGGGTCGGGTGTTTTGGGATTGGGCCTTGGGTTGTTGGGTCAGTTTAATTGGGCTGGGGGTTTGGGTACATAAAGACTGAATTGGAAATTAAAAGGGTTATAAGTTAAATACCCCC
Organism: Nicotiana undulata; assembly: GCA_005239495.1. Lineage (NCBI taxonomy): Eukaryota > Viridiplantae > Streptophyta > Magnoliopsida > Solanales > Solanaceae > Nicotiana > Nicotiana undulata. Next base: position 29,779 of record ML260158.1, on the reverse strand, counting down.
TAAAAATAGGTAAAATAATTAATAAAATAGCCAATAATTATATAAAAAATATAATTGAGGCTAAGTAAATAAAATTAAGGTAATTATCTAGTGTAAAATAATATAAACGACTAGTTATTTATTTTAAAAATGGTATAAAATGTATACTTGTGCTATTATTGCAAAAAATGTTGAAATTAGCTAAATAATGTCAATACTGGCTAATTTGGAAAATAATAAAATCCTAATAGGATTATGAATAATATATTGAGTAAGAATCATTTTGAAATCATTTGTAATGCAACTTATGAGTAATTATTGACTATAGAATGCTAGATAAATAGGAAAATGAATTGGTAAAATTATGAAAAAATACCAATTATCATGAAAAGTGATTTTAAAGGAATATATGAAGGTTTGAAAATAATTTGAGAAAAAATTGGGTATCAACAGCTGCCCCTCTTTACCCGGGAAGGATGACAGAGGTTTCGGGTAAAGATATGATGGCAAATTTTGACCGAGCAGAAATGGTATGAAATATTCAGGCCGCACCCTGGCTTCTGAGCTGCCTACATATCCTTGGTTTTACAGGAATCAGGTCGTATGCAGTTTAGGAACCGTTGGCGAAGTGTACTGGTGACGTTTTATAAGGACGGACGCAAGGCGCCAAGCAAGATGAGCAAGAATGGTTTATGGGGTAGTTAGGAGAACTGGAGCGGTCCGCTTCTGCCTGGCTGGCTGTTCCTAGCCGGATTTCCTGAAAATGAATAACAAACATATATTGTGCGTAATTTTAACATGATGCATATTCCCATCGGACTATGAATGCTATCTTTGGACGGTTGAAGATGACGTCCTTAGACCATGATGTCCTGGGCCATGAATCGCTTGATGCGGGATTCGCAGGCTATGAGATGATGTTCTCGGGCTATGAGGATGGTGCCTCTGAACCATGATGCCTTTGAATAATGATATGCAAGATGATAAAAGAGATCCTCAAGACATGAAATGATGTTCTCGGGCCATGAAGATGATGCCTCTGAACGATGACGCCTTTGGATAGGTTGGCGATATTTTAGCCCATGAAAATGCAATATTATGATGCCAACAGGACAGAGCTTAGTCTTGCAAATTAAAAGGGGCAGAGCTTAGCCCAAAAGAAATAAATAATGACAGAGACAGCGGCAGTTTCAGAAAGTAAATGGGAGGCAGCGTTGAGCCTCGGAAGGCAGAAAGGTAGCCTTATGCAGAAGATAAAATGCAGATGGAGGTAGCCTTTAACCTCGAAAGGCAGAATGGTAGCCTTATGCAATGCAGATGCAGATGGAGACAACGTTTATTCTTGGAAGGCATAATGGTAGCCTTATGTAGAAGATGAGATGCAGATGAAGATAGCGTTTAACCTCAGAAGGCAGAAAGGTATCCTTATGCAATGCGGATGCAGATGGAGACAACGTTCAGTCTCGGAAGGCAGAAAGGTAGCCTTATGAAATGCAGATGCATATGGAGACAGCGTTCAGTCTCGGAAGGCAGAAAGGTAGCCTTATGTAGAAGATAAAATGCAGATGGAGGTAGAGTTTAACCTCGTAAGGCAGAATGGTAGCCTTATGAAATGCATATGCAGATGGAGACAACGTTTAGTCTCGGAAGGCAGAATGGTAGCCTTATGCTGAAGAATAAATGCAGATGGAGGTAGCGTTTAACCTCGGAAGGTAGAATGGTAGCCTTATGCAATGCAGATGCAATGGAGGTAGCGTTTAACCTCGAATGGCAAAATGGTAGCCTTATGCAATGCGGATGCAGATGGAGACAACGTTCAGTCTCGGAAGGCAGAAAGGTAGCCTTATGCAATGCAGATGCAGATGGAGATATCGTTTAGTCTCGGAAGGCAGAAAGGTAGCCTTATGCAATGCAGGGGCAGCAAATAAAAATGCAGATATGAGTTCTTAGATGGTGATAAATTGTGGCGATATGATTGTCGTGAGTATTTCGATAAGTGAAGTCCTTCTTACGATGATAATAAATGTCGGCAGGTGTGACAAGCTTGAGAAGTGTGTCTTTTAGCAATGCGTATTCTTTGGGACGGAAATATGTTTCGGGGCCTTTGTTATTTTTGTGCCTGCATCCAAAGAAAAATCGTGAGTTCTGTAAAGGGAAAGGTTAGTTCGCATTCCCGCTGGCTTTACTTGACTTGCTCACTTGCTCCGACGATACTGTCTGTATCACTGGGGTAGCATTTGCTAAACAAGTTGTTTAAGTAAAAAATAAGTATGCATGATTTTGTAAAGATACGATATAAGCATATAATCTAAAAAATAGTTTTTAGATGAACCGACGACCGGGACGTAGTCCGAGACGTTGCAACCTCTCCTGCCTCATAATTTTGAGGTTAATCCTCAAAATTCTGCCCCAGTTTGATGGGTGGAAATTTCTGACTGTAGCTCGTGTGGTGATCGGCTGAACTTACTTTAGAAATTTGAGGGCCCTCCTCAAAATTCTGCCCCAGTTTCCATTCGTGGGGGAAAGAGAATTTTTTTATTGAATTGTGACCAAACCCATAGGGCTGCCTATGTATCCCCTCTTAAACGGGAATCAGGTCAGGCGTAATTCAATTTACATTGTTCACCAAAGCATAAGGAATTACACATAGTAGTGTTTGACTGCATCTTAATTGATTGGTTTTGGCCAAACTTCTCCGTCCATTTCTGCAAGTATGAGTGCTCCTCCAGTCAACACTCTATGAACCATGTACGGACCCTTCCAGTTGGGAGAGAACTTCCCTTTAGCTTAATATTGATGTGGAAAGCTTTTCTCTAGCACCAGGTGCCCTGGTGTAACTCGTCTTGGCTTGAGTTTCTTGTTGAAGGCTCTGGTCATTCTTTTCTGATATAGTTGACCATGAAAAACTACGTTCATTCTCTTTCCGTCTATGAGGGCTAGTTGCTCATAACGGTTCCTTACCCATTCTCCGTCGCTAAGCTAAGCTTTTTGTATAATTCTCAGAGATGGAATCTCAACCTCGGCCAGGATCACGGCCTCTGTACCATAAACCAGCATATAGGGAGTTGCCCCGGTTAATGTGCAGACTGTGGTGCGATATCCCAATAAGGCGAATGATAACTTCTCATGCCATTGCTTGTGCCTTTCTATCATCTTCCTTAATATCTTCTCGATGTTTTTGTTAGCGGCTTCTACAACTCCATTCATCTGAGGTCTGTAAGTTGTGGAGTTCTTGTGTTTGATCTTGAATGTTTCACACATGGCTTTCATCAAGTCACTGTTGAGATTAGAACCATTGTAGGTGATGATTGGCTCTGGAACCCCGAACCAACAAATAATGCGGTCGCGGACAAAGCCGGCCACAACTTTCTTGGTAACTGCTTTGTAGGAGGTTGCTTCGACCCATTTAGTAAAGTAATCAATGGCGACCAAAATAAACATGTGTCTATTGGAGGTGGCAGGCTCGATTGGTCCACTGACGTCCATGCCCCAGGCGGCAAATGCCCATGGTGAACTCTGTTGTGTTAAGCTCACTCGGAGGTACCTTTATCATATATACATGTATCTGACAGTGGTGGCATTTCCGAGCGTACTGGATGCAATCTGTTTCTATGGTCATCCAGAAGTAACCAGCTCGGAGTAACTTCTTTGCTAATACAAACCCGTTCATATGTGGACCACAGGTCCCAGCATGGATTTCTTCCAATAGTTTTGATGCTTCCTTTGCGTCGACGCACCTTAATAATCCCAAATCAGGAGTCCTTCAATACAGGGTTCCTCCGCTGTGAAAGAAATTGTTAAACAATCTCCGAAGTGTGCGCTTCTGAGTGGCATTTGCAAGCTCTGGGTATTCTCCTTTTGCCAAATACTCCTTGATGTCATGAAACCAAGGATTTCCATCTGCTTCTTCCTCAACATGGGCACAGTAGGTCGGATGACTGTGAATTTTCACTGGAATGGGGTCAATGAATGTTTTGTCTAGATGCTGAATCATAGATGACAAGGTAGCCAGAGTATCGGCGAACTCATTCTGGATTCTGGGACATGCCAGAACTTTATCTTTGTGAACCTCTTTCTCAACTCCTGAACGTGATGTAGATAGGGTAGTATCTTGGAATTTTTGGTTGCCCATTCTCCTTGTACTTGATGTACCAATAAGTCTGGGTCACTAATCACTAACAACTCCTGGGCGTTCATGTCTACGGCCATGTTGAGCCCTAAGATTCAAGCCTCATATTCAGCCATAATGTTGGTGCAAGGAAACCTGAGTTTGGCGGATGCTGGATAATGCTGACCTGTTTTCGATATTAGGACTGCTCCGATACCGACCCCTTTGAAGTTTGTTGCGCCATCAAGGAACATCCCCCAACTGTCGTAGGATTCTGTAATGTCTTCTTCTACGAATGATACTTCTTTATCAGGAAAATACGTTTTCAGGGGTTCGTATTTTCCGTCCACTGGATTCTCAGCAAGATGGTCTGCTAACGCCTGTCCCTTGACTGCATTTTGAGTCACATAAATGATGTCGAACTCACTTAACAGGATTTGCCACTTGGCTAGCTTTCCACTAGGCATGGGTTTCTGAAAGATATATTTCAATGGATCCATCCTTGATATGAGATATGTTGTGTAGGCACAGAAGTAGTGCCCCATCTTCTAAGCGACCCAAGTCAAAGCGCAGCAAATGCATTCCAGCAAAGAATACCAGGCCTCATATGGAGTGAATTTCTTGCCGAGATAATAAATAACTTGTTCCTTCCTTCCTGTTTTGTCATGTTTCCCCAGAACGCAATCGAAATCTCCATCTAGTACGGCGAGGTAGAGTAGAAAGGGTCTACCTAGATCAGGTGGTACCAAGACAACGGTGTGGATAGATACTCCTTGATTTTGTCGAAAGCTTTTTGATAATCGCCGGCCCACTTAGTCGCAGCGTCCTTCTTTAACATTTTGAAGATCGACTCACAGATGATTATAGACTGTGCTATGAATTGGCTGATGTAATTGAGCCTTCCCAAGAGGCTCATAACATCTTTCGTGTTTCTTGGCGGTGGTATTTATTGAATGGCTTTGACCTTTGACGAATACAATTCTATTCCGCAGCGGCTAACAATGAATCCCAGCAACTTCCCAGCAGGAACCTCGAATGCACACTTTGCGGGGTTCAGCTTCAGATTATATTTTCTCAACCTATTGAAGAACTTCCTTAAATCTTCCATGTGACCAGCAACTTTATTTGATTTGATAATGACGTCGTCCACATACACCTCGATCTCTTTGTGAATCATGTCATGGAATATGGTAGACAAGGCCCTCATGTAGGTGGCCCCTGCATTCTTTAACCCGAACGATATCATCTTGTAACAGTACACTCCCAAGGGTGTGATGAACGCCGTTTTCTCAGCATCTTCCTCATCCATCCAAATTTGATGATATCCAGCGAAGCAATCTATGAAGGACTATAGCTCATGTTTGGCGTAATTTTCAATTAGAATGTGTATGTTTGGTAAGGGGAAGTCATATTTTGGACAGGCCCGGTTGAGATCCCGGTAGTCGACACAGACTCTGACCTTCCCGTCTTTCTTTGGCACGGGTACAATGTTGGCTAACCATGTCGGGTATTCAACCACCCAGAGAACTCTGGCGTTGATCTGCTTGGTAACTTCTTCTTTTATTTTCAAACTCATGTCAGGTTTTAACTTTCTGAGCTTCTGCTTTACCGGCAGACATGTCGGATTTGTCGGCATTTTGTGAGCTACAATGGACATACATAGACCAGTCATGTCGTCATATGACCAGGCGAATATGTCCTTATACTCCTTTTGCAACTTGGTGTATTCTTTCTTCTCTGACGGTGACAAATGGATACTGATGCGTGTTTCCTTGACGTTTTCTGAATCTCCTAGGTTGACAACCTCAGTTTCATCCAAGTTGGACTTAGGTCTATTTTCAATGTTTTCGACCTTTTTAACAATCTTGTCAGGTATATCGTCTTCCTCTGAATCAATGTCCGTTTGTTGCGTCACCTCATTGCACGTCACAGTCATCGGCTCATCAAGTAAAGTAATAGTAATGTTGTATAGATAAAGTAATGAGAGAAAACAGTGTCAATAAATATCGGATTCATAAAGAAATTGAAAATTGCTTTGATAAATTGAACAAATTGTTTTGAACATTGAAGATCTTATTGCGGTAATTGAAAAATGCAAAAAAGGGAAAATTGTTTAGTAAATAAAAAAGTAAATAATGCTTGTTTTTAGCCTTGCTACCCCAAGGCTAGGCGGGCTCTGGTGGTCCTGATAGACCAGTTCTTGAGATATGCTCCCTCGCTTACTGCCTATACGGAAGGACCTTCCTCCCCCCCCTCATCGAGAATAACACAGCAATCCATATCATCATCCTCTAGGAACAAATTCCTTAGTGCAGCGAGTGCTTCTTATTCGTCTAACCCATAAGTAACGTCGGCCTGCTGGAAGGTCTGCTCTAGATGCGGTATCGGCTGCTCCAATGGGTAGTAAGGACCGTGCCAAGGTGGCGACCAGTTGTTGAATTCTTCCGATGTGTACTCATATCCCAGACCGAAAGTAGTACCATGTTTCTTGATTTTGATGGGTTTGGAGATTCCTTGAAGGTTCTTGCCGAGCCCTTTGCCAGGCTCGTACCCATTCCAGTTTAGTATACTCTCGATTTTGCTATCCCACCATTTGTCTTTGTCAATGGCGTTGACTCGCTCAATATGGTGATAAGTTCCTCCACCCAGTTTTCTCTTTCCATCAATCACAGGGATAGTCTGGCAACTATAGATAGGGTTGTTACCATCGCCGTGGATGATTACCTCTTGGTGATTCCATTCAAATTTCACCGCCTGATGTAGTGTTGATGCGACAGCCCCAGCAGCATGGATCCAGGGTTGCCCTAACACCAAGTTGTAGGATGCCGGCACATCTATTACTTGGAAGTCCACTTCGAACCAGGTTGGTCCCATCTGTAAGCATAAACTGATTTCCCCCATGGTAGCTCTTTCGGACCCGTCGAAGGCTTTTACGTTGATTGCTCCCTCTCTTATCTTGTGTAGCCCTCTACACAATTTCTTGAGTGTTATCAGCGGACAAATGTTAAGACTGGAACCTCCGTCAATCAAGATCCTTGTGATAAAATGATCTTCGCATTGTATGGTGATGTGCAATGCTTTGTTATGTCCCAATCCCTCAGGTGGTAACTCGTCCTCATGAAAAGTAATTTTGTTACTTTCCAGTACCTGGCCCGCCATGTTGGCCATTTCTCCACTAGTGGTGTTGTTCGGCACGTATGCTTCGCTCAACACTTTTAGTAAAGTGATGAGTGGCAATTTTACAACTCATTTTAGCCTCTTTTCAATAGATTTTGCGCTGCTCAATGGGTATTTGAGGTTACTATCAGTGTATAATTGCTCTATTTGCAGGTAAATGATGCCATGAAGTGGTTAAGGTCAAATTGGAGTGAAATTGAGCAAAAAGAGAGTAAAGAAGAGAAAAGAGGGGAGCAATGGCCGAATGCGATCGCATATGCGACATGCGAATCGCATTTCGAGCCCAGAAGATCGCATACCGCAACAGAAAGATGAGTCAAGTTTAATGAGTGAAATGCGGTCGAATATGCGATCGCATATCGCAAATGCGGTTCGCATTTGAGTCGCATCACCATCTGATGCCTGAAGCTACATTGTAAATGCGACGCACGAATGCGATCACATATCACTAATGCGGACCGCATATCTCAAATGCGACGACCCTCTGGGACCTAGGGTTTTGATGTGCGACGGAAAGAATAAAGATGCGAATCGCATCCCTGATATGCGACAGGGATGTGATCGCATATCAGACCGAGGGGGTGTTTTTGTCCACTTTTCACTCGAATTTTTGGCCCTCTATAAAAATCATACCTTGGCAACATCTTTGGTATATTACAGATCGATTTTTGGGCATTTCTTCAGCCTTGTAAATATATTTTGAGAGAGAAGAACAAGTTTTGAAGCTAGGGATTTGCACACACACTTGGGTCTTGAAGATTTCTCCATAGTGGGTAAGTATTTCTTACCCATTTATGTTTATTTCTCCATTTCCTTGCTTTGTATTGTATATCTAAGTGTGTAGTATTTTTCCAACACTTGAATATGGTTTATGGGAATATTCATGTTTAAAGTGTGGATTAAATACCTTGTTGTGCTTATGTATTGAATGATTTTATTATATTTATGAAGCAAGTGTTTGTTATTTTAATTATTCTTGTTCTTTAATGTTTCCAAAGGGATTAGCTAACCCTAGGACTCGCCCATTAACTCCGAATTAATTTTGGAAGAGATTAGTTGGGGTTGGGAAAGATTAATTAACAAGAACTTGAGGATTTAACCCTCATTTTATAGATTCTACCTAGGGATAGGATTGAACTACTTGTAGCCAAACTCGGAAGTGCTTAATCTCCTAATTGGGTTAGGGATAATTCAATTAGGAAGTCTTGTTAGTCTTTGGGAAAATCTAATTAAGAAATATTATCCGTGGCTAATTAACATTACCCGCTCATCTAAAATTGTGAAATACCTCTGATCGTTACTCGAGTGTAATACCCGAAGCATCGATACTTGTTGCCCTCAATCATTTTAGTTAATTGCTTTCTAGGTTAGTTTATATTTTCGCATTTAGTTATAAACAATTATCAAAAACCCAAAATCATATTTGTTTGGCACTGCACGATAAGTGATAATTCTCTAGCATTCCTAAACGCCCTCATATTGTTCTCTGTGGGATTCGACCCCAACCTTGTTGGGTTACTATATTTGACAACGATCGCTTACATTCTTTTAAGGTGTAAATTGAGCGTATCATAAAGCACTTCTGTGCGTCTCATAATTCTACAGCAAAGAAAGAATGGATATTTGTGTTGATGTCTTGTTCAGTTGGTCGATGACCGAATACTCCTTAGCCTGTATTTTCCTCCAAAGATCATCAGAACCTGTTTCAATTAGGGGAGGACGGTTGGCGTCTTGTTTGCTTGACTCGGCCAGATATTCAGGGGTATAGACTCTACCAATTCTCGTCATACCCTGTGCTGCGATGGTTTCCTCATACCTGTTTTTACCTTTCCTTCTTGCCTCGGCTGTATAATTCCAAGGGATAGCATCTGAATAGAAAAGTGGTGTGGTTGACATTGCTACTGGAAGTGGCGTGGTCATTCTCACTTCAATTGGAGTGTATGTTAGGGTGGGCAAGACTGCAACTTCGAGTGGTGCTGGTGCATTTGCTGGAGATACAAACTCAACTTCAATTGGCACTGGCGCTTTCGCCTTTGCATGCGGCACTGCTTCAAACTCAAATGGGATAGACATATTCACCTCAGCATTCTCAGATGGATGAATCTGGACTATGATCGGGTTAAGAGTGACCACAGGTTTCTTTGGGTCATCGTCTTCTGCAATCAACCCGATTGACCCCTCGGGATCCCAATCATCATCTACTTCAATCATATAGATACATCCACCTTTATGGTCTAGTAAACGGTTATTGCGGATGTTCAGAGTGGGATCCTTTGCTACAATAATCTTGTTATCAATGAGGGTCTGTACCTTATCTTTCAGAGATCGGCATTCTTCGATGGTGTATCTTTTCTTGCCGGAATGGTATGCACAAGATTTGTTTGGGTTAACCCACTGAGAGGGATTCCCAGGGGTGGAAGGAGGGATAGGTGTAACGTAACCAGCATCTTTGAGTTTTTCATACAACTGGTCGATGGTCTCGGCTATGGTGGTATATTGCTTTGGAGGGCGCGATCAAAGTTAGGGCGAGGCCTAGGGAAGTTTTGACGGGTAGGGGGTGATTGATAGTGAGGTGGATGGGAATTATAGGTGTTGTAGACAGGAGCGGGTTGTGAATATCTAGGTGAGGTAGGTTGATATGTGGGTGGTGGAGGTTGGTATGAAGGTAAGGGTTCTTGGTAGTTTGAGGTGGGCTGATATGTGAAGGGAGGTGTTGGGTAGACTCGGTATTTGGGTGGGGATTTGGCTTGTTGTGCAACCATTACGGCTTCCACATCTCTTTTCTTAGACACACCACCGGACTGCAAAGCTTTGTTAGTGGCCTGCAAGGCTTCAAAATTTGTAACCATACCGTTCTTGATGACTTCTTCAATTCGATCCCCCAATTTGATAATGTCGGAGAACTTATGGCCTTTAACCATCATTAGCCATTCATAATAATGTGGGTCCTGAGCTCGGACAAAGAACTTGTTCATCCTTCCTCCTCTAAAGCAGGTCTGACTTTAGCAGCTTCCGACCTCCAATGAGTAGCATACTCGCGAAAGGTTTATGTTGGTTTCTTCTTCAAGTTCTGGATATAGAACACATCTGGGGCGTTCTCTGTATTGAATCTAAACCTTTTCATGAAATCTGTTGCCATACCTACCCAGTTCGACCATTTCTTAGGGTCTTGACTGATGTACCAAGACAATGCGTCTCCCTTCAGACTCCTCATGAACAGCTTCATGCGAATCCTTTCGTCTTTTCCTACGCCAACCAACTTATCGCAGTAGGTCCTCAAATGGACCCTCGGATCGCTAGTGCCATCAAACATCTCGAACTTTGGAGGTTTGTACCCCTCGGGTAGTTCAACATCAGGTTGTATGCAGAGATCTTCATAGCTCAAACCTTCAATTCCCTTGACTCCCTCGACACCCTGAACTCATATAGTCAGTTTTCTAAGTTCCTCAGCCAGATTATTGATAAGTAAGTCCTTCTCACCAGACTCGGAGGTATGTGAGATAGGCGCGATGGAGTGGGTTACAATTTCCATGTAGATAGGATTGTTGTAAGCATGTAAATGGTCTTTCGTGGGGTTTTGCGATTCGTGGATGGATGGTAGAGTGTTGTTGTGGCAAGTGTTGCATGCTGCAGGAAGAGTTTGGTGAGGTGCAGGGTGATTTTATTGTTTTGGGATATTCTGTGATGGTTTAGGGTTGACGTCAGGGACGTTGAGGGAAAATGATAGTTTATCCAGATTTCGGACCTGGTGGAGCTCCTCTTGAAACTTCAACAATTTCTGTTCCAATGGTGACATATTCTCATGCACAACCTGAATACCCCTGCCTTCAGTAGTCTTAACCTGTTCAATCGTATTGTCTTTCCTGATATCGCTAGATTCTGCCATCTGAATTTTGCCCTTGTTTCTACCTTTGGGAGGAATGAGAGGAGGAGTAGGTGGAGGCCCTTTGGATCTTGTGCGGTAGGCGGATGATGCCATACTGTGCGAACTAACCTTTGGGGAAAGGGGTAATAACTAAAATAGAAACAAAACAAAAGGTAACTGAGTTAGTGAGGATCATAAAAATATTGCAAAAATTAAACACATAATGCGGAAATGTAAAGCGTATCCTAAGTTGGGGACCTCTTTGTGCCTGAGGTAGGCCTAGCGACAAATTTATTCGGAGAACTTAAAGTGCTAAATGCCTCGTTTTATTGATAGAAAATAGACAAATCGTTAATACGACTCTAAATATGCGAAAATAAAAATCACTAATGACCATAGGCCTTATTACACTAATGAAGAAAAAATAAGACACCCCTATCTATTTGGTCCCAAAAGGACCTTCCCCAGATTCGGCATTCTTGCTTCCTTAGATCAGCTTCCCCAACTCACGAAGTCCCAGCAGTAGGTAGGTTCTGGCTAAGTATCCTCCGTCAGCTCCCTCAGCCTTTTAGCAAGTCTCGATCCTTTTGATGCATTTCTCCTCCAATTCAACTTTGCCTTGCTCCAAGTAACTCAACCTCTGGTTGGCGCTGAAAGCCATGCCCTTCCATTTCTCGTTCAACCTTTTGTTGGACTCATGTATCTTGTGGTGATCATCCTCGCATTCACGGATCCTTTTGTTCAGTTGGTTGTGCGTAACCTGTGCTTCAGCCTTTTCGTCTATAACCCGGTGACCTTGAACGAACCCTGGATCGATTTGACCACCCAGATCTTCTTCTAACCAACCAAGATATAAAGGAGTGCAACCGCCGTGATACCTGTCTGGCTCGATGGTGTCTTTTTCGAGCCTGATCCTGTAGTGCCGTAGGTGCTAAGCTTGGCACTTGTAAGGGCTATCATCATTCTGGAAGTATGCTCGAAGATGGCTTATTTTCTCAACCCTAGGTATAACCTGCCTTCTACCTGCTTGCCTCATAACTCGCAGAGGGACGTAAGGGTATGTCCCCCTTAGACCAATCAGTATCAGGAATGAAGCGTCCGGGACCGAATGATAAAATTGTTTGTCGGAAACCACTCTAACATCCATTGAACCTGATCCTCGATTAAGTTACCAAATAATTCAACCCATCCTTCGGCATTTTCTGGCAGAGCGAACATGTCGGGAATATAGTTCATTCGCTTTGGGTGATGGAAAGCGATATGGTCATCCCAAATCCTTCAATGGATGTCTTATCGGTATTCACCTTTCTGCAGATGTTCTATGAGCCAGAGTTGGAGTAATAAGTTGCAACCTTCAAAATGCCTTTCTCCTCATTGACACATTTCTAGGGCCCGATATATATCTGTGATGATCATGGGCACAATGCTGAAATCCTTCCCGTCTATCCCTTCTATTAGCGTCTTAGTTACCATGGACAACCTGGTATGGATTCGTTCCTTCTTCATTGGGAATACAATCAAACCCAGAAAACACACCATAAACACGAACACTCGACGATGGATATGTCCCAGAGAGGTGATGGCAAACTCGTCTTGGTAGGTGCGGTACGATTTGCTGTGACCGTACCTTTCATATAAATAATCGAAAGGGATGTATGAATCCTTCAGACATACCAATTGTGGATTCTTCTTCAAACCCATCATTTTGAGGAAACCCCTGCCCGTCCGGTTTTCAGGCATCAGCAATCCCGAAGATTCCCAAGCTAAGCCGGCCAATACTCCTATCTTTTCTAAGGAAGGTGTCATTTCAAGATTCCTAAAACGGAACACGGATCTATTGCAGTCCCAAAATAGATTAGCGGCCTCTATCACCATTTTGTTTGGCTGGATATCTAGGAGAGATGGTAGATTTCCCAGGTGTTTTCTGATGAGATTTTTGTCACTGGAGTGGAGTTCCTCCCACCAATTCAGCAGCCTAGGGTGAATATTGACGACCATACCGAATTTGGGGACTTCATGCCTCATTTTCTGCAAAATAGCCAAGGTTGGCCCTTTACCCCCACCAGACTCGACTATATAACACCAATAATTAGCAGGAAACATTTAGTTCTCCAAATAAATGCATAGAGCGTGAGGGTGCATAGATATATTAACATACTGAGAATGACTTCCTAAGGTAGCATGGTCTCTAATGCAAATATTGACAATTGATGTTTTTATTTAAACAGGAGTTCTAGATGCAGTAGTTATGAACATGCAGAGGCAGTATTATTATGACATCCATTTATAGTTATTTTAACTACAACCAAGATTTCTAAGTGGACATGAGTAGGGATGATGCATCTATTGTAACAGCCTGTTACTACGAACACGATGAGTATGGTGAGATGTTGAAATAAATAGACCTGAAGCATGGTATCTAATGCATGCATGTCAAGTATTTCTAAACATGTAACTATTGCACACATAGATAAATAAACCTTATAGGCATGTTCTCTACCCATAATTATACTAAGCATGCATAATCCCACCCATTTCACTATCCAACCCCAAACTTATTTTTACAATTAATTATTACAGACCAGCGATCATAAATTACATAAATGAATAAGAAAATTAAGAAGTTACACTATAGAGATCCTAACAGTAGGCCCGAGTATCCAGATCCAAACATGCCATATGCCATGACCCTTTGTAACTCAGGTGTGTCAGAGTTCCTAAGGATCTCAGAGGATCCCAGGCAGTGCTCACACCCAAGTTCCCTAGCCAGGAATGAGTAAGTGCATTGTGGAATGCCAACCTTGTGTGTTAGAGTTCAATGGGTACTCAGATGGTCCCCAAGGCAGTGCTTACACGAAGGGGGCTGAACTTAAAGACTAAGAGTAGTGAGATGTGTTTATAGCTTAAAGGAGTTGAGTTTGAAAAGTAGCTTTGAAATAACTGTTTTGAAAATAGTTTCAGAGAGCAACATGTGTTTTATGAAAACTAGTTTAAACGAAAGACACAAGACAATCACAACTCAGAAGACATGCAGAGTTCAGGGAGCAAACACAAACAAGGATAGGGGAATTATGGGACAAATAGGTCACATAGTATAAGCAGACTTGCACACAAATAGTCCTTAGGATAGTATTACATGGTCTAAACAATCACATCATAGTTACCACAAAAATGTTAAGGACAAGAATCTAACAGTATTAGATTGAGGGAGTGTCAAACAGAGTCATGTATTAGGTTTAGGATTAGGATTACAAAATAACTAAACATGATGTGCATGCTTAAAACGTTAAGGGGTCAGAAGGTATGGCAAGTTCATGATGGAAAGAAATATGAGAGAACATTGGACATACGAAAATAAGAGGAAGAGTAGTCACATAGACGAACAGGTATGCTAGCTTCATAAGAGTCAGGCAGAATCATGGCGAATCACATAAGGAAAAGGCAATAGACAAGTTAGACTAAGGGGAAAGGGGGAATCACATAGACAAGTAGACATGCTAAACATAGAGAGACTAAGTAAACATGCTAATTTCAAGGCAAGCAGTAGAACCACAAGTAGAAGCATGAGAGAAATAAAAGGAATCTAAATACGAATAGGAATATGTTTTTTTGGGTACTATAAACTTAAACTAGAAACATACCAATTTGAATGCAAGATTGAATGCAAAGCGAAGAGCATTAAAATGAAGAATAGTAGAGAAGCGGTGTGCAGAGAAGGAGAGCAATAGGGCAATGGTAGGCAGATGCAAGAGAGCAACAGTAATTACTCAGTCTGGGCTTTTAGCCGACTGAGTAGTCAGTGACTAGCAAGAGAGAATGTGTATGAAAGCAAGAGAGAATTCAAAACAATATGAGTGTGCTCTGTGTGTATCTTCGTGATCTTAGTGATCTTAGTGATCTTAGTGATCTTAGTGTGTTATGCTAGAAAGAATAGAGTATTTATAATGCTGAAAAAGAGTAAAGCAAATAAGGGAAGGAGTACTAGTTTTAACACAATTATGGAGAAAATACTAGATTAGTATCAATTAAAGGCATGGATTCCCTTTAATAAGGGAGTCAAGTTCAATCAGAGTTAAATAAGGAAAAGGAATCAACTATAAACTAATTTTACTATAATAGGGGTAGTAAAATCATGTAGCACTCAATAAAGGCCAAGTACATTGCACATAATTAAGGAAAGTAAAACTGATAGCATATTTATAAGGTAACGTATGATTTTAATTTTGAGAATAAGTTGAGGAAATCTTGAATGCAATTAGAATCACAGGGAATCAAGTATAATCAGGGAAAATATCACATAAGTAAGGAAACATGGAAAATCAGTAGAAGGTTTTAAGGAAAACACGTATAGGCTACAGTCTTGGGAAAAGATGTCACGGATCACAGAATCAATATAGGTTGTTATGTAAAGTCTGTACAGCTAACGATCAAATTTGTCAAGCAATGAATAGCATGAAAAATAAAGGAAAGCCTTAGGCAATTAGTATAACAAATTGAAAACCTCAGGTAAAACAAGAATCACACAAGTTCATAGATGAACGGGGAGGTTAAACATAATAGGAACACAGAGTCAATGAACCTTAACAACAACAACAAAATAGAAGTCATGTAGGAGCATATTTATGAGAAGTAAAATATCAAACAACATATTAGTCAAAAAATAGATTCAGAGCTTTAAGGAAAAACTTAGGGTTTTCAGTAGAGCAAGTCCAAAATGAAAGGCATCTTGAATCAGTCGTTAAATCACGGAATGAGACATAGAAAAATACTAAAAATAGAAGCGAAAAAAAATCGTTTGGCAAGGGGTTTATGAAACCCTAGTTTTAAAAATTGAGAAATCGTTTAAAGATGAAGTTTTCAGAGAAAACATATAGCGAAACTTTGTAATACTGTAGATCTAGAGTAGATCTAGAATAGATCGAAATATAAAGGGTTAGGGTTTCGTGGAACCCAGAGAAGTGGGAAGAACCTCAAAGATGGCACCAGCTTAAGCCGGAACAGGTTGTAGACCATTACTGAGACGACCGAGGAGGCCGGAAAGTAACATGGGACCATGGGAGGCAAGAGAATCGCTCCGAGCTCGCCTGAGGACCTCAGGGAATCACTGGACCGGTGAGGGGTAAGCAAATGACCATGAGATGATGAAGAACCAAGGTTTCCAGTGAAAAACTAGCCGGAGAAGATGGACAGAACTCATTGGAGGGGGAGGGAGTCGAGGAGACTTCTAGAGAGAAATGGAGAGTCACAGAGAGAGATAGAGAGAGAGTGAGTCCTGAAAGAATGAGGAATTTGGGGCGGGGGGGTGGGGGGTTGGTTAGGGGTTAATTTAGGTAAGTTTTGATCTGGGTCGTTTATTTGAATTAATCAACGGCTCAGATTGAAATGAGGATTGGGTTAGGTGTTTAGGGATTGGGCCTTGGGTTGTTAGGTCAGTTTAATTGGGATGGGGGTTTGGGTACATAAAGGCTGAATTGGAAATTAAAAGGGCTATAAGTTAAATACCCCCTAAAAATAGGTAAAATAATTAATAAAATAGCCAATAATTATATAAAAATATAATTGAGGCTAAGTAAATAAAATTAAGGTAATTAGCTAGTGTAAAAAAATATAAACGACTAGTTATTGATTTTAAAAATGGTATAAAATGTATACTTGTGCTATTATTGCAAAAATTGTTGAAATTAGCTAAATAATGCCAGTACTGGCTAATTTGGAAAATAATCAAATCCTAATGGGATTAAATAGGATTATGAATAATATATTGAGTAAGAAACATTTTGAAATCATTTGTAATGCAACTTATGAGTAATTATTGACTATAGAATGCTAGATAAATAGGAAAATAAATTGGTAAAATTATGGAAAAATACCAATTATCATGAAAAGTGATTTTAAAGGTATATATGCAAGTTTGAAAATAATTTGAGACAAAATTGAGTATCAACACTACCCAAGTCAAAGCACAACAAGTGTGTTCCAATAGAGAATACTGAGCCTCGTACGGAGTGAACTTCTTGATGAGATAATAAATAGCTTGCTTCTTCCTTCCTGTTCCATCGTGCTGCCCCAGAACGCAGCCGAAAGCTCCATCTAACACTACAAGATAGAGTAGTAAAGGTCTACCTGGCTCAGGTGGTACTAGGACTGGTGGTGTCGACAGGTATTCCTTAATTCTGTCGAAGGCCTTTTGATAATCCTCGGTCTATTTGGTCACAACATCCTTCTTCAGCATCTTGAAGATCGCTCACATATAACTGTGGACTGGGCTATGAATCGGCTGATGTAGTTGAGACGTCCCAAGAAACTCATCACATCTTTCTTGTTCCTTGGCGGTGGTAATTATTGAATGGCTTTGACCTTTGACGGATCCAGTTCTATCCCTCGGCGGCTGATAATGAACCCGAGCAACTTACCGGCAGGAACCCTGAATGCACACTTTGTGGGATTCAACTTTAGATTGTATTTCCGCAACCTATTGAAAAACTTCCTCAGATCTTATATGTGATCAGTTGCTTTCCTGGACTAGATAATAACATCATCCACATATACCTCGATCTCCTTGTGTATCATATCCTGGAAGATAGTGGTCATAGACCTCATATAGGTGGCCCCAGCATTTTTCAGGACGAACGACATCATCTTATAGCAGTATACT
This sequence comes from Nicotiana undulata, assembly GCA_005239495.1. Classification (NCBI taxonomy): domain Eukaryota; kingdom Viridiplantae; phylum Streptophyta; class Magnoliopsida; order Solanales; family Solanaceae; genus Nicotiana; species Nicotiana undulata. The sequence continues at coordinate 11,995 of ML260158.1, read as the reverse complement.
CCCCACGGCGTAATGAAAGCCATTTTCTCAACATCTTCCTCATCCATCCAGATTTGATGATAACCAGCGAAGCAATCCACAAATGACTATAGCTCATGCTTGGCGCAATTGTCAATCAGGATGTGTATGTTAGGCAAGGGGAAGTCGTCTTTCGGACTGGCCCGGTTGAGATCCCGGTAGTCGAGACAGAATCCGACCTTCCCATCTTTCTTTGGTACTAGCACAATGTTAGCTAACCAGGTCGGGTACTCAACTACCCTGCGAACCTTGGCGTTGATCTTCTTGGTAACTTCTTCCTTGATTTTCAAGCTCATGCCGGGCTTGAACTTTCTGAGCTTTTGCTTGACTGGCGGACACATTGGATCAGTTGGTAGTTTGTGAGAAACAATGGACATACGTAGACCAGTCATGTCATCGTATGACCAGGCGAATATGTCCTCATACACCTTTATAAATTTTGTGTATTCACCATTTTCTGATGGCGACAGGTGAATGTTGATTCGAGTTTCCTTGACGTTTTTTGAATCTCCCAGGTTGACAATTTCGGTCTCGTCCAGGTTATACTTAGGTCTGTTCTCAAAATTCTCAACTTATTTGACAATCTCGTCAGGTATATGATCTTCTTCTGAATCAATGTCCGTTTGTTGCGTTGTCGCGTTGCATGTCACAGTCGTTGGTTCATCAAGACAAGTAAGAGTAATGTTGTATAGGTAAAGTAATGAGAGAAAACAATAGCAATAAATATTGATTCATAAAAACTTAAAAGCGCTTTTGATAAATTGAATAAATGTTTTGAACTCTGAAGATCTTATTGCAGGAATTGAAAAATGTGAAAAGAAAATCATTTAGTAAAAATAATGAACGATGCTTGTTTTAGCCTTGCTACCCCGAGGCTCGTCGGGCTTTGGCTGTTCTGGCGGTCCAATTCTTGAGATATGCCCCTCTTCTCATGGCCTGTATGGAAGGGCTTTCCTCCCCATCCTCCTCGAGAATAACACAACAATACATGTCAATGTCTTCCAAGAACAAATTCCTCAACGCTGCAAGTGCCTCTCCTTCCTCTGACCCATAGATAATGTCGGCCTGCTGAAAGGTCTGCTCCAGATGTGGTATTGGCTGTTCCAAAGGGTAATAAGGACCGCACCAAGGTGGCGACCAGTTTTTGAATTCTTCCTAAGTATATTCGTATCCCAGACCGAAGGTGGTGCCATGTTTCTTGATTTTTATGGGTTTGGAGATTCTTTGGAGGTTCTTGCCTAGCCCTTTTCCTGGCTCGTATCCTTTCCTGTTCAGTATACTCTCGATTTTTCTTTCCCACCATTTGTATTTATCAATAGCATTGACCCGTTAAATATGGTGGTAAGTTTCCCTACCCAGCTTCCTTCTTCCTTCGACCATTGGAATAGCCTGGCGACTGTATATAGGGTTGCTTCCATCGCCATGAATGATTACCTCTTGGTGATTCCATTCAAACTTTACTGCCTGATGAAGCGTTGATGCTACGGCCCCAATAGTATGTATCCATGGCCGTCCTAATAGCAAGTTGTAGGACGCTGATACATCTATTACTTGAAAGTCAACTTCGAACCAAGTTGGTCCCATCTGCAAGCACAAGCTAATCTCGCCAATAGTGGACCTCTCAGAGCCATCAAAAGCTTTCACATTTATCGCCCCATCTCTTATCTCATGCAGCCCTTTGCCAAATTTCTTGAGTGTTATCATTGGACAGATATTGAGACTGGATCCTCCGTCGATCAGAATTCTGGTGATGAAATAGTCTTCGCATTGCACAATGATGCGTAGAGCTTTGTTGTGACCCAGCCCCTCAGGTGGCAGCTCGTCCTCATGAAAGGTGATATTATGACTTTCCAACACTTGGCCCACCATATTGGCCATATCCCCACTAGTGATATTATTCGGCACGTACGCTTCGTTCAGCACTTCCAACAAAGCATTTCTATGCGCCTATGAATTTTGCAGTAGGGAAAGAATGGATATCTAAGATGGTGTCTTGATCAACTGGTCGATGATGGAATACTCCTTGGTCTGTACTTTCCTCCAGAGGTCGTCTGGACCTGTCTCGATAATGGGTGGCCCGGTGGAAGCTTGATTGCTTGATTCAGCCAAATGTTCAGGCATGTAGACTCTACCAGTTCTTGTCGTACCCTGTGCTGCAGTAGCTTCCTCAATCTTGACCTTGCCCTTCCTTCTTGCCTCAACCACATAATCCCATGGCACATCATTTATATAGAAGGGTGGCATGGTCGATATTGACACTGTAATCGGTGCATCTACCCTTACTTCGAATGGAACATGTGCCTTAGGTGGCAGAACTGCAACCTCAAATGGTGCGGGTACATTTGCCGGTGGCATGACTTCGACCTTAATTGGTGCCGGTGTTTTTGTGGGTGGAGCTGCTTCAAACTCAAGAGGTACAGACATATCCACCTCAGCATCCTCAGACGGCTGAATCTGGACTATGATTGGGTTGAGAGTAACCGATGGTTTCTTTGGGTCATCGCCTTCTACGATCAACCCGATTGACCCCTCGGAATCCTAAACTTCTTCTATTTCAATCATGTGGATGCCTCCACCTTTATGGTCTGGAAGAGGGTTGTTGCGGACGTTTGGAGCGTATTCCTTTGCCACAATGAGCTTGTTATCAATCAAGGACTATTTCTTGTCCTTCAAAGAGAGGCATTCATCGATGGTGTGTCCTTTCATGCCGAAGTGGTATCCACAGGACTTGTTTGGGTTAACCCACTGAGAAGGATTCTCAGGGGTCACAGCGGGGATGGGGGTGACATAACCAGCAACCTTTAGTTTCTCATACAGCTGGTCGATCGGTTCGGCGATGGCAGTGCATTGTTTTGGAGGTCTGCGAGCAAAATTAGGCCGGGGTCTGGGGAAATTTTAGCGTGCAGGGGGTGATTGATAATGGGATGGCTGAGAATTGTAAGTGTGGTAAACAGGAACGGTTTGGGAGTATCTGGGTGAAGTAGGTTGATATGTAAGTGGTGGAGATGATTGGTAGGTTAGTGGCGCTTGGTATGATGGTGAGGGTGCTTGGTAATTTGGGGCGATTGATATGTGAGTGGAGGTGTAGGGTAGGTTTGGTATTTAAGTGGAGATTTGGTTCTTTGTGCAACCTTCACGGCTCCCACGTCCCTTTTCTTGGACACACCACCGGACTGTAGGGCCTTGTTTGTAGCTTGCAAAACCTCAAAGTTTGTGACCATACCATTCTTAATACCTTCTTCGATTCTTTCACCTAATTTGATAATGGCGAAGAACTTGTGGTTCTCAATCACCATCAATCGCTCATAATATTGTGGATCTTGAACGCGTACGAAGAACTTATTCATCTGTTCCTCATCCAAGGTGGGCCTGACCTTAGCAGCTTCGGACCTCCATCGAGTAGCATACTCGCGAAATGTTTCTGTGGGATTCTTCTTCAAATTCTGGATGTAGAACACATCCGGTGCGTTCTCTGTATTAAACCTGAATCTATCAATGAAGTCAGATGCCATGCTCACCCAATTCGACCACTTCGTGTGATCTTGGATGATGTACCATGATAGTGCGTCTCCTTTCAAGCTCCTCATAAATAGCTTCATGCGGATCCTCTCATCCTTCCCCACGCCAACCAGCTTGTCACAGTAGGTCCTCAGATGGACCCTTGGGTCACCTGTACCATCAAACATTTCGAACTTAGGAGGTTTGTACCCCTCGAGCAGTTCGACATCAGGCTGTATACAAAGGTCCTCATAGTTGAGCCCCTCGATTCCCTTTCTTCCCTCAACACCCTGAACCCGGTTGGTCAGCTTCTTAAGTTCCTCAGCGAAGTTCCTGATAATCAGATCCTTTTCACCAGACTCGAGTGTGTATGAGATAGGTTGGGTGGATTGTGGCATAGTCTCCACGAATATGGGGTTATTGTGGTGGCCTGGTGTAGAAATGGTCGTTTGTGGAGTTCTGAGGTTCTGGGATAAGTAGTGGAGTGTTCTTTGGAGTATGGCAGGTGTTACATTGTGTTGGGAGGGTTTGGTTCTTTGGTGGAGTGGCGTGATAATGAGTTGCGGGATAATTTTGCTATTTTGGGATGTTTTGAGGAGGTGTAGGATTCTGGATGTTAGGGAGGTTGACGTCTGGGACACTGAGGGTGAATGACAGGTTTTCCAAATTTCGAACCTGGTCAAGCTCTTTTTGGAATTTTAACAACTTTTGTTCAAGTTGCGACATAGTTTCATTTGGAACCCGAATACCCTGGCCATCAATGGCCTCTACCCGTTCAACTGTGTTCTCCTTTCTGATGTTGCTTGAATCTTCCATTTCCTTCTTGCCTTTGTTCTTGCCTTTGGGAGGACTAGGAGGAGGAGAGGGTGGAGGGCCCCTGGATCTTGTGAGATAGGATAATGATGCCAGAGTGCACGAACTAACCTTTGGGGAGGGGAATAATAAAAGAACAAAAACAAAAACAAAAGGTAACCAAGTTAGTGAGGATTATGAAAAAGTATTGCAATATTAAAACACATAGTGCGGGAATGTAAAATGCGTCCTAATTTGGGAACCTCTTTGTGCCCGAGGTAGGCCTAGCGACAAATTGATTTGGAGAACTTGAAATGCTAAATGCCTTATTTCATTGATAAAAATAGACGAATCCCAAAACGACACTAAATAAGCAAGAAATAAAGTCACTAATGGCCATTAGCCTTATTACATCGATAAAGCAAAAAAGACATTCCTATCTACTTGGTCCTAGAAGGACCTTCCCCAGACACGACATTCTTGGCTCCCTCGAACAGATTCCACAGCTCGCGAAGTCCTAGCAATAGGTATGCTCGGTCTAGATGTCCACCTTCGTTCCTTTCAGCCTTTTGACAGTCTTCGACCCTCTTGAGGAATTTACCCTCCAGCTCGACTATGCCTCGTTCCAAGTAACCCAACTTTCTATTTGCACTGACAGCCATGTCTTTCCACTCTTCAATCAACTTCTTGTTGGACTCGTCTATCTCGCGGTGCTCATCCTCACATTCGCGGATCTTCTTGCGCAACTGATTATATTTGACCTGAGCCTCGGCCTTTTCGTCTATGATCCTGTGACCTCTGACGAACCCCAGCTTGCCCAGACCATCCCAATTGTCTTCCAACCAACCCGAATAGAAAAGGGTGCAACCAGCGTGATATCTATTTGGCTAAATGGTGTCTTTCTCCATTATGATCTTAGAGTGCCACATGTGTTGAGCGTGTCACTTGTGAGGACTATCGTTATTCTGAAAGTCAGCCCGAAAATGACTCATCTTGTCGACCCTTGGTATGACTTGTTTCCTACCTGCTTGTCTCATAACCCGGGGAGGGACGTAAGGGTATGTTCCTCTCAGACGAATCAGTATCAAGAATGGTGCATGTCTAGATCGGACGATGAACTCTTCTATTGGAAACCACTCGAACATCCATTGGACTTGTTCCTCAGTCAGATTATCGAAGAAATCGACCCACCCTTTGGCATTCTCAGGCTGAGCAAACATGTCAAGGATGTAAGTCATTCGCTTTGGATGGTGGAAAGCAATGTGGTCATTCCACGCCCTTCACTAAAACTCTTGTCGGTACTAGCCCTTTTGAAGATGTTCCAAAAGCTAGAGTTGTAGTAATAAGTTGCAGCCCTCGAAGTGTTTTGCTCCTATTTAGCATTGTTCCAAGGCTCGATACATGTCTGAAATAATCATGGGAAAGATGTTGAAAGTTTGCCCACCAATTCCCTCCATTAGTGTCTTGGTTACCATAGACAACCTCGTATGGAATCTTTCTTTCTTCATCGGAAATACAATTAGACCCAGGAAGCAAACCATGAAAACGAACACCCTACGGTGAATGTGTCCCAATGATGTGATGGAGGATTCATCATGGAAGGTACAGTATGATTTGTTGTGTCCGTACCTTTCATACAAGTAGTCGAAAGGGAAGTATGATTCCTTCAGACACCCTAATTTTGCGTTCTTCTTTAAACCCATCATTTTTAAGAAACCTTTGCCTGTGCGGTTCTCAGGCATTAGCAAACCCGGAGTTTCCCATACTAGACCGTAAAATCCTTTTATTTCCTCTAACAATGGTGTCATTTTAATGTCCCCAAAGCGGAATACATCCCTTTCACAATCCAGAATAAGGTAGCAGCATCTATCATCATGTTGTTAGGCTGGATGTCCAAGAGGGACGGTAGATTACCCAGATATTTCTTGACGAGCGTTTTGTCACTCGAATGCAGATCTTCCCACCAACTCAACAATTTTGGGTGTATGTTGGTGACCATGCCGAATCTGGGGACTTCCTGCCTCATATTTCTGCAAGGCAAACAAGGTTAGGCCCTGACCCCCACCCGACTCGACTATTTAACATCAACAATTAGCATGTAAGCATTTAATTCTCCAAATAAATGCACAGAATGTGATGATGTCCTTTGGGATTTATGGAAACCTGGTGGACTTTGGACAAGGCTATCTTAAAGGCTATTGTGCAGACAACACGTTAGCCTGGCTAGGTTTAAACATGATGCATGCAACAGTTCAATGGAGTAAGGTTTCTATGGGGTTTTAGACCGATACCCTTGATCGGACAACTCAAGGAGGAAAGGCACGGAACCGTCGACTGCACCGCTGATCGACTAGTTTTACCGCAAATAAGCCTTTCCAAATTTAGGGGGTAATGATATAGGAAGGGAGCAACCACTCATCAAGCTTTGCTATAGGATTTTGTTTGGCACGAGTGGTGTATGAATGATGGATCATGAATAATGCAATAAACAGTAAACATATAGTCACTAATTTCCACGTTATGAAAGCAGTAAATACGGCAATTTATAATTTAAAATGACTACAAAGGAAGGAAACAAGATAGATACGTCAGTTACTTTTGAAGGAAATTAAATGCCTAAAGGAAATAAACAAGTAATTGCACATAGGAAGAGGTACAAAGTCACAAAGCAATTTAAATGATAAAAGCCTGAAATATCCCCAGTAGAGTCGCCATGCTGTCGCGCCCCCTTTTTCCCATCACAACTTCCGGGGTCAGTTAAAGGGTTTATGACATAGGTTGGGGCAACTCATTCCTTTTGGTAAAGGTGTTTTCATGTTTCGAAGAGTCGCCACCTAACAATTTTAAGGTGAGTTAGGGTACCTATTGGGGGTTCATTTACAACTAAGTTTGACAACCAGAGACAGGGTAAGGGCTTGAAACTATCCTAAAGGGAAGGTGTTAGGCACCCCTCAGAATCCACAAGTGTGGTTCCCGACCAAATAACATTTGTGAATTTGTACAACTAGCAAGTAAACGATTAATTCCCAAATAGCAGGGGGTTTTAAAATATTCATAGTCTAAGCACACATATGTTATTAGTTTGAAAATAGCTAATAGATTTCGAAAAGGATTATAGTCTAAACACGTCTATAGGGTAGGGGTATCCTAGGTTTGTTTGTAATATGGATCACATCAATGCAATACCTGGTATGACACTCCTCGAAGAAGGGATACACATGGTATTAGCGCACCGGTCATCATATCCATATCTACCCTTTCCCACCCCGTAAAGGTAATCAGAGCGAGTGTTGGTCACGACCTCTATTGCATGTTGTTACCCGTCCCTTCCTATTAGTCCCAGAGGAGTTTAGGACTTCTATCCTATGAGGGAGATTCTTGGAAGAGCCTCAGGTTTAAAGGTAAAATACGACATACAGAAAACATATAGGACTACAGATAAGGGGATACCATGTAAACATGAAAAGGCTTAAGTACCTCCACAGATAATACAAAGAATCAGCATGACTCTAACACATTTAATGTCTTGGTTATAATTCAGATTCTAAAGCATGGTATCTAAGTGATAATAACAAAGAGGCAGATTTATTGCATAACTCAGGGAGGAAGTCTTAATCCATTTTTTTCCTACTGATTTTAAGCATGATGATAGTTAGAGTACACATGAAAGAAGCGCATTCCAGTTTTTAATAGCCTTAATTTAACAACCTGATATGTCGTTACGTGAAACCTACATTTTAATTGTTGTTATTGACTTAATATAGATTTTTTATTCTATTATTAATGTGTTAGAGTTGATAGGCTTGAAATCAGAATGGTTAAATGAGAATTCAGGCACTTAGTCCTTAAAAATAGCCTTAAAATGGGAAAAGTCAACTAAGAGTTGACTTATTAGTAAACGATCTCGCAATGCGGATTTTATGGGACGAATAGCTTCGTTAGGTGATTTGAGACTTAGAAGTGTGTTCAGAATAGTATTGTGATGTCCGGTGTAGAATTAGGCTTGAATTGGCAGAAGTTAGTTTTTGGCGATTTCCGGACAGCAGTAGAAAATAGGCTATCGAGGTTGGAATGGAATTCTGACAGTTGAAACAGGTTCGTAATGTTATTTTGTATATGTCTGCAAAATTTCAGGTCAATCGGAGTTGTTTTGGATAGTTTTGGCATCTTTGGTGGATTTTAGAAATTTCAAAGTTCTTAGGCTTGAATCCGATGTAAATTTGGAGTTTCGATGTTAGTTTTGGTATTTTGAGAGTGAAAATAAGTTTGAATGATGTTATGGGATATGTTGGTAAGTTTAGTTGGGGTACCGAGGGGCTCGGGATTTATTTCAGATGGTTAACGGGAACTTCGGAAGTTGGAAATTACAGCAAAAAGCTGCTGGTGTGGAATCACAGAGATTTTCGCACCTGCGGAAGTTTGAACGCAGGTGCAGGATCGCAGGTGCGGTGGAGAACCGCAGGTGCGGTCTGGCAGGGGCGAGTAGGGAGCCGCAGGTGCGAGACTTGGCGGGGCTGGAGAGTTTCCGCAGGTGCGAGAGGATGGGCGCACCCGCGAGGTCGCTGGTGCGGAGGTCGAGTCGCAGGTGCGGGAGTCAGGGGAGACCTGTAGAGATCGTAGGCGCGGAAGGAGAATCGCACCGGCAAAGCCGCAGGCGCGAGTAATTTGGTCGCAGGCGCGGAAATACCTGGGTAAAAATATATAATTAAACCCTCCGCGACTTAAACCCCTTTTTACACCATTATTGTACGGAAAAGAGCTCTTGGGGTGATTTTGAAGAGGGAAATCCTTGTTCTTCATAGAGGTAAGTATTTTGATCATTAAAACTCGTTTATGGGTGATTATAGATCATAATCCCAGCCTTTAATTCATGAAAAACAGTAGAAAAATAGGATTTTGGGGCATGAGATTATGAGACCTTAAAGGGTCGATTTGATGGGTCAAACGAACTCCGATTTTGGTGTTCTTTATATGTACGGACTCGTGGGAAGATGAAGAACACTTTTCTGTAAAAATTTCTGAGTTTCGGGATGCGGGCCCAGAGGTCGGGTTTTGCCCAGTTTCGGATTTTTGAGTAAAATTGATATCTTTCGATTGGAAATTGTTCATTAAGCCCATATTGATGATAAAAATCTGAACTTGGTAGATTTGGAGCCTTCGGATGTTAGTTCGAGAGGCAAGCGCATTGCGGAATAGTTGTCGGGCTAGTTTTGAGTAAGTAATGCCTTTAAATCCTTTCCTGAGGGTATGAAACCCCGGACTAGGCACCATTTTACGGGTTTTTGAAATAAAATGGTGGAAACTTTGGAACATGGTTCCTAATTTGGGCAATATTGAGTTGCGAAACCGATTTTTAAGCCTTTTCTTAAATAGTATTTATACATTATGATATGTTTTGGGCTGTAAGCCATGTTTGGGGCCTAGTGCCGATTTGTTTACCCCTTGGGGGATGTTTTACTATTTTTCCTCACTGCTATGTTATGATTTTTCACTCAGTCTTTTCTGTGAAATTGTTTTGACACTCAGAGTATTTTGATACTACTTCTTGAAAATGAAATACTGTTTTTGGGTCGAGAACCCGGTATATTTATGGCCTGAAGGGCAAATTGAGAGTGTCTGACTGAGTGAGGCTGCTGGCCTATATTGTGAGGATGATGTGATATGAGTGAGGCTGCGGGCCGATATTGTGTGTGAATTATGCCATGTTGTGGCTTATTATTGCGCTTGGGCTGTAGGAGCCCCTCCGGAGTCCGTAACACACCCCCAGTGAGCGCCGATACCGAATGAGTGATGCCTGCGGGGCTTATGAAGAGTGACTANCGAACTCATTATTTGATGAATACTACGTGGTGACTTGGTGTTTTACTGGTTTGTGGAATTGTGTACATGTTCTGTGTGTTTATATTACTCAGACTGTGATTTATTTTCATTACTACTGAGTTGGCGTACTCATAAAGACTCCCTGTGCCTCTGTGCACAGATCCAAGTACTAGTTCGCAGCAGTAGCTGGTGCATGTTCTACAGCAGCATTTACGGGATTTCGAGGTAGTTGTCCGGCATCCACAGTTTCTCCATTTCCCTTCCCTATTTAGTTTAGAATTTGATTCAGAGACATATGTTATAGTTTTAGCAGAGTTAGATTTATTTATTCTTAGATGCTCGTGTCTATTGACTCCAGTTCTTGGGAGGTTGTTAGACTATTATTGGGACGTTAAGACATATTTATATTATTTATACTGTGGTTTGCTTGCATATTATTAAATTGTGAACTAATATAATTGGATAAATGTGTAGTAAAGTGATGGTCAGTGTAACGACCCGGTCTGTCGTTACGTAAAATCTGCATTATAATTGTTGTTAGTGGCTTAGTATATATTGGTTATTCTATTATTAATGTGTTAGAGTTGATAGGCTTGAAATCGAAATGATTAAATGAGAATTCAGTCACTTAGTCCTCAAGAACAACCTTAAAA
>ML260157.1:735-11891 GCA_005239495.1 Nicotiana undulata | reverse complement strand
GGTACATATATATGTATATGTACTCATGCTACACTTTCTGTGCATTTTGTTGCACAGGTACCCTCATAGTGCAGTGATTGATTCGGAGACTTACTCAAGTTGCATTGTTCCGTGGCGTTCTGCAGCTGGCAGAGTCTCCCTTCTATGTCCCAACGCTTTTGTCTTTATTACCTTTGTCCAATTTAAATTCTCGGACAAGAGTTGTATAATTGTATAAATTCTTAGAAATTGCTCATGTACTTGTGTCACCGGGTTCTGGGAAAGTGTTGGTATTTCTTGTACTTCATTTAGTGGATTATCCGCCGTATTTAGTTTACGAGCATTTGCTTTATTATTTGATTATGAATGCAGAAATATACATGATTTTGAAAGTGTAAGCAGGAAGTTGTTTGAACTGGTTCAGGGATTGGCTTGCCTGACAGTGTGTCCGGTGCCATCACAACCCATAGGTTTTGGGTCGTGACAAAAAATGTTCCTTGGGAAAGAACCGTAGCATGAAAAAACCCCAAGGAAGTAATACTAAGTAAATAAAAAAAATAAAAGAACAAAACTACTAAAAAAAAATAAAATAAATGCAATTAATACTAATAAGACGAAGCTACTAAGGAAAATAAAATCCAAAAGCACATGATATAATCCAAAATAAGCCCGGCAAGGGCACACAATATCCATAATCAACAAAATAAGCCCGAGAAGGGCATATAATATCCACACACAACAAAGAAGCCCGGCAAGGGCACATAAACAATGTCATAAAAAAAGTCATAAGCAAAGTACTAATAGATACAATGTGCTCCTAAATCCACCCCCAACCAAAAATATTGCAGTGTCCCCACTACACAATATCAAATTAAAGAACATGGTTTGAGGGTCTCCCTGAGGTCTGCATCGAACTAGCAGACTGCAGGAGAAGAGGTTGGTCAGTGCTGCTGAGAACTGTCACCATCATCATCCGCATCGGCATCATCACAATCTGTCATGAACGAGTATTCCTCACTGTCCTCATTATCCGCAACCGGTATTTTCTTGCTCGGCTGCCCCTACTTGAAGATCGCCTTAACTCTTCTCCACACTTTGACCAGGAGTTTTCCTTTCTTTTTATTTTTCTCTTTTTCCTTGTCAAATGCCTCCTTAAGGTCAACATGTGCCTTTGCCAAGCTGGTGTTGGCAGTGTCGAGCTGGGCAAAGGATGCTGCCATCTTACCATGAGTATCAAAGTAAGTCTGCAGCTCAGCTCTTGAGCAATAACCAGGTGGAGGTTGAGGCTAGGAGTGGGAGGGCCCACTGGGGAGCTTGCACACTAGGTCTCGCAGGGCTGCAAACTGGGAGTTCATCTCCGCAAAAGGTCCCTCTACTGTAACAGTCTGTGAGGAGGATCCGAATCCGGCATTGGTGGTGGTGACATTCCTCTTTTTGCTTTTTATTGCATTACCCTCGCCCGTTACTCTTAACGGGTGGAAGGGTTTGTCGCCGGGGGCAGCCAATGATTAGTGTTGCCCTCCTCTACCTATGCCTGCTTGCATAAGTCAGTGACCAAGGAAGGAAACATCAACCCTGCGCTATCGTCAAGCAAATACTGCTGCAGCTCCCTCAGAATATAATATCCCACATTCACTGGGATGCCATCAAGAAGGCAAGCGATGATCAGGGCTCTGGTGTAGTACACGTCTGAGACATTGCCATAGGGAGACACCCTATTGCAAAGGATGTAGAGCCATATCTTAGCTTCAGCTTTGAATTCAATTGACTTCAAGCCTTTTCTTTTATTTGCCCACTTTACTCTGACGCTCTCAGGATAAAACTTGGACACAAGCCATGCTGCATTGTCGCAGTTGTCGTTCTCTTGTAGTGGCTCAATTGGATGGTTCGGAATCCCAAGGGCATCATTAATCTCTTTCACCCCAAACTTTACTGTTTTTCCTCTAATGATGAGTTGTGGGTCGGTGAAGTCTGTACGCTTGAGGTTTGCATAAAACTCGCAAACCCACTCCTTTTTAACCTTGCAAGGAGTTGGAATGAAGCATGACTATCCAGAGGATTGCAAACGGTCATAGAAATCCGGGAGCAACTTGGCCAATTTTTCCTCAGCGATCCCTTTATCGAGTACTAATTTCTTGGTGAGAAGGTTGCCATACTACCGGCGTTGACAGTCAGAAGACATGAACCGGTAATCGTCAAATTGTTCCCCAACATCCTCCTCAATTTAATGGTTGTCCGGATCAACTATGTTCATGTTCGAGTCCATTTTTAGCTCAAAGTACCTATAAAAAATCAAAACGAAGTTAGTCAAGCAGTAGAATCTTGTTAAGCAAATTAAAACAGTGCAATTAGGCCAAAGAATCAAGTTGAACGGGCCCAGGAAGGTCCAATTGCAAAGCTAATGTTTTCTGCCATTTTTCCCAGTTTCCACACCTGCGGAAGGTTGACCGCAGGTGCGGTCCCGCTCCTGCGATAAGTTCAACCGCATCTTCGGTTTTTACTCAGACTGCCAGAATTCGCACCTGCGGAACAATTACTGCAGGTGCAGAACCGCATCTGCGGCACAAACATCGCACATGCGGAGTTCGTCTAAGTGTTCATGCCCAGCAGTTTGTTTCCAGCTTTTTCACTTGAAACATGGTTTTTACTACTAATTTGCACTCAAGACTTCCAAATTTGTGTACTAAATGGACTTCTAACTCTACTATTGCTGCATTTTAGGTAGCTTGTTCAAAAATTTCGGTTGGACAAATTATCGAACATGTTGCAGGCAGTTTAGAATCTTTCCTTTTTCACAAAATTGTGGGTACTCAAATTTCCACAGATTATGATTTGTTGAAGCCAGCACTCATTAGTCTACTCTCAACCAAACCTTACCCTAATATTACCTTAATTCAGAGGGGGTCTTGGGGAGAAAGAACAACAAACACAGAGACAACCACTAAAGGCTTGAGAGAAGACATGAATAGAAAAATAGTAGGGAAAGAAGAACAGGGAAGGAGTCGATGAAAATCATGAGACATACATGTGTATTCTTGTGCAATTGAGCTTCAGCGTGAGAGATGAGAGACGAGAGGAAATTTTTTTTTTTCTCTATGAGTTTTGGGAGTAAACACACTGACCTGATGAAATGAGGGTTGGGAAATTTTTGATTGCACGAATATCGCACCTGCGGAAAAGCCGGCGCTTCTGCGATCCCGCTTCTGCGGTTAAATAACCGCACCTGCGGTATAACCCACACCTGCATTTTTTATGTCGCTCCTGCGGATTTCTTGACCGCAGGTGTGGAAATCCATGGGTTCAACATAACATTTCTGGGCAGCCACTGTTTTGGTACATTCCCGGTATAAAAAATTTGCAACTTAGCTCCAAAAAGTCTGAAACTTGGCAGATTAGTGCAAAATAATATACTAAGTTATTCTAAAAAACAAAATTTAAAAAATGACAAAAAATTTTGAAAACTATGGGTTGCCTCCCACCAAGCACCGCATTTAATGTCGTGGCACGAGGCAAGTCAACTTTACCACTTTTCTCTCCACTTTGACGATATGAGCTGGGCACCTAGCTTGGAATCAAGCTTGTGGCCACGGGCGGTGGGGGGTGGTAAGTATATGATCAAGCCAAGCCTTAAATTCTTTATTTTGCACTTCTTGGCTTTCATGTGAGGTATGTCATTTTGCTTTCTTGTTTGCTCAAATTGTAAGATGTATAGTATGAATTTTTCCTCCTCGCAATCCTCCATTGATTCGTGTAGCTCAACTTCCATATCACCACACAATTCCAATGTTGAAAAATGCTTGGAATGCGACTTCAAACCTCCAACTTGCAATTTTTCTCGGATTTTGATCCTCTTTTTCCCCCGGACTAGAGTCAATTTCAACCATATTTTCCATCACCCCGGTTGACTCTAATTCCATATTTTTCTTGGAATCACAAACACTCATAGAGTCGGTTGGCGGATGTTTAGGTCTTGATTCCTCAATGTAAAGCTCACTTTCTTCCTTGGAATTGGACTCTTTTTGGCTTCCTTCCACACTTTCAAATTGAGAGGCATAATGAGCCTCCATCAATGCTTTCATTTAATCCTCCAAAGTGCGGATATGCTCGTCATTTTGAGTCACATCATGTTTCAATTCCTCAAATGCGAAGTTGTGCTTTTTCTCATTTTCAAGAATAGCCTCCAACATGAGCATCATCCTCTCATTTTGAGCATTTGAGAGTTCTTCTTGGGTTTGATCAAGTGCCAAGGAAGGATTTTCAACTTCAACCTCCAAGGAAGGTTCTTGGCTATCACTCACCTCCAATGTCTTTTGAACCCTTAAGGCTTCAACCATTTCATCCATTTGTGAGTGCAACCTTTCAAGTGCCAATTCATTTTGGAGATTATTCTCCAAAAGCTCCTCCAAGGCACTTTTCTCTTGGTTTCCTTCTTCAAGTAAGCACTCCAACATGAGCTTGAACTCTCCATTTTGGCCATGCTCAATTTCTTCCACTTCCTCATCCCTAAAGTTTTCATCACAACAAGTAGAATCATCATAGCGGGGGATTGGGAAAGGGAGGGACAAATAATCACAATCATTCCAATGACCATTTTGGCAACCACACCTACCACAAATACTCCACTCATGGATTTGATATTGTGCGCACAATCCATCCCTGGGAGAATTTAAATAATTTTTCCACGAGTGTGGTCCTCCACAATAAGGACAAGGGTCATCAAAGTATGAACAACTACCATCCGACCAATTTTCATTATATGATGCCATTTTTTTTATTTATCAAAAATTAAGAACTAAACAAGAAACAAACAAGAAAAATAGATCAATGTAAGAAAAATATTTACACAAATATTCACAAGTTTGGACCAAAGCACGTATGCTTATTTCTCAAACAACCAAAATTACGCCAATTTTTCCCCGGCAACGGCGCCAAAATTTGATACGCTCAAATTATACCTTAAAATAGTGTAGGAGATCGATGTCAAATATAGTAACACAACTAGGTTGGGTCCGAATCTCACAGCGAGCAATATGTAGGCGATTAGGAATGTAAGAGAATTATCTCTTATAGCGCAATGCCAAACACTTAGATTTTTGTTGTGAAAATATTTATAACTAATTGAAAAAATGTAAACTAACCTAGAAAGCAATTAAAATGATCAATGGCAACAAGAATTAATTCACAGGGAATTACACTCAAGTAACGATTTAATGTATTTCACAATTTTATAAATATGAGTGAGTTTATGTTAATTAGCCACGAATAATAATTCTTAATTAGCTTCTTCCGAAAACTAACAAGACTTCCTAATTGAATTATTCCTAACCCAGTTAAGATATTAAGCACACCCAAATATGGCTACAAGTAGTTCAATCATATTCCTAGGTAGAATCTATAAAATGAGGGTTAAAACCTCAAGTTCTTGTTAATTAATCTTTCCCAACCCAAAATTATCTTTTCCAAAACTAATTCGAAGTTAATGGCAGAGTCTTAGGGTTAGCTAATCCTTTGGAAACATTAAAGAACAACAATAATTAAAGTAACACTACCTCACTTCATAAATATATAAAAATCATTCAATGCATAAGCACAACAAGGTGCGGCCTATGTACACTTTAGCCATTTGCGCAGGTGCGTTCAACCTTCCGCTGGTGCGATGTCGCACCAGCGACCAAACATCCATAGGTGCAGAATCACTGAAGGTTTTTCTGCTTTTTTTTTACAAATTTGTGCTCAACTCCACTTCAATTCAATGCCAATCACTTTATGGCATCATTTCCCTGAAATTCGAACAATACACCCTATAAACGACCTCATGTTATCATTGAAGGATGCAAAATCTAACGAGAAGAGGCTAAAACGAGTGGTAAAATCACCACTCATCACGAAGCAACTCCGCGTCTCCTTGTTTTATTTTGAATATGTCTTCCATTCTTTTTTCGACTTTTTGCGCACCGCAATGCGCTTTTATAAAAGAATTTGGGCTTGCTTCAAGGGACTCATTTGGAGTGTTGTTAGGAGGAGGTGTAGGTGATGCAACTGGTAGTCCCCTCATGAAAGCATGTAAGGCTTGAGTCACATATTCACAAACCATTTTCTTCACCTGATCTTGTTCTCCTGTTTGTTCATTTCCATTGTTTTATTATTTTGAGTCGTAGATCTATCTGGGGAATTTTCCCTTGAGCCTCGTGGAGATCCTAAAGGTGATGGAACTGGAGTTCCAATCCTATGTTGTTTGTTGTCGTTGGCGTTCGACATAATTCACAGAATGTTGTTTGAGAAAAATATGAAGATTACCAGATTCCCGATAACGGAACCAATTTGTTTAACCAAAGAATTAGATTCTCTGCCAAATCTATTTTAAGAAGAACACGGGTTTCTGATAACCAAAGAATATGCTAATAATTGTAAGTAAATTTGTAAATAGAAAGAAGTAAGATGCAAAAAAAGTAAGTATATTTCAATAGTAGTTCGAACGTGTCCATACAAGTTATATTTTACTCCCTTTTATAGGGAATTTCTTAATATAATGTCTACTCTTTTCAGTGATTGAGAATTAATGACTAATAATGGCATAAATGTAACGTTACAATGATTAATCATAACTGTTGTGTGAAGATTATGTAACGTTTGGCTCATTAATTGAAGATCCCCGAATCTGCCCTTTATTCTACCTTGATTCATTCTGACTGTGTCTCTTCATCTTCTCAATCAGGTTGAGATTCCAGTGTCAGATTGCCCCGTGGGTATGATGTTCCGTTCCTCTTTTTCTCGTACCTCTTCACAAAGTCCTGTCTGATTGTCATGATTTCATTTCTCCACATAGATCGCTGAGTCATCATAATTGTTACAAGTGTGAAGCTCATTTTTACTATAACGACCCAGCTGGTCGTTTTGTGTGTTGGGACTCCGTTCTCGTAAATGACTCTTTCCATAGCGGCTACTCGTGCCTTATGTCTTGTGTGGGCAGGTAATTCGAGATTCAGAAGTGTGTTGGCCAGTTCAGGAACACTTGGTTCCTGAAGGCAAGCCTATTTGGCTAATTTTGGTTCCGAGTAGCATTTTGAGCAAATGACCTCGGAATCGAGTTCTGACAGCTCCATCAGCTCCGGATGATGATTTCAGACTTGGGAGTGTGTTCGCCTCGGGTTTCTGATGACCCGAGAGTATTTCGCCACCTGAATTGGAATTCAAGATTTCATAAGATTTAGAATTCAGCCTGGAATTGGACCTCATGATATCATGGTCCGAATGGAATTCCGGAACTGGCAATAGTTCCGTATAGTCATTTATGACTTGTCCGCAAAATTTGGGGTCATTCCGAGCAGTATAGACCCGTTCGGCGTATTGGTGAGCCATTTGAATTTTCTTGAAATCTTAAGTTTGGAACTAAGGGGTTTTGGAGAGTGATTTATCGTTTGGACAACGTTTTTAGTGTTGTGGGAGCTCGAGCGAGTCCGTCATATGATTTGGGATTGGTTGGTGTAATTAGTCGAGGGCTCGGGTGGGCCCAGGGGTCTCGCGGACCCAAAGCGGGGTAAAAAAACCCAGCAATTTCATAGCTGGTGGGAATTTTCTGGTGTGACCGCCCCTGCGGTCCATGAGCCGCAGGCGCGAGGCTCGCACCAGCGGCCAATCCATCGCAGGAGCGGCCTTTGTCGCACGAGCGACCTTCCTTCCGCAGGAGCGGACCAGGCTCCGCAGTCGCGACCTTCCCCAGGGCCCAGGCCCATCGCAGGCGCGACCAATTTCACGCAAGTGCGAGTCCGCACCTGCGATCCAAAGTCCGAAAGAGCGAGAACCCCCAGGGCCCAGGCCCATCGCAGGCACGACCCTTTTTCCGCAGGTGCGAGTCTGCACTTGCGAACCAAGGGCTGCAGGGGCGGGAACTGCTGGGTAGTCCTACAAAAGCCCCATTTCGTTATTTTTCTTCCCAAACTCGATTTTCCTCAATTGTTGAGACCCCTAGGAGCTCCAGATCAGTTGTGGCGAGTCATTTACTCAGGTAAGTAATTCTTTGGCTTCCCGCATGTTTATAACTTCGATTCTTGAGGAATTTCCACTTCCAAAATTCATAAAAATCCATGGGAAGGCTTGGGAAAAATAGAGGGTTTTGAGAAAATTGAATTTCTGATTTTTGGGCTATTATAGGATGATTAATTTAGTTAATCTTGATCCTTAGGCGACGTATAGCGCATTTCTTCAAGAATCGTAATTTTCCGGACGCCGAGGCTCGGAGTTGAATATTCCAAGTACGTCAAGAATGTGTTTTAAGGGAAATCTTTGATAAATCCTCCTCGATTCCTCCTAAATTGATATAATTATGTGTTTTTGGCTAGTTGCGAGCCATCGAAGGTAATTCGGAGGATTCGTGCGTCTTGTTGATTGGTCCGTTGACCGGAGGAGTACTTGTCCAGGTGAGTCTCCTTTCCAAACTTTGTAAGGGGGAAACATCCCCTAGGCTCCTTGTTGCTAATTGTGATTGTTGAGGGGGCTGCGTACGCACCATGTGACGAGAGTCCGTACGTGGCATCTATACTGTATGTTGGGTAGCCGTAGGGCCCACGAGCATGTTCTAGCTATTTGTTTGGTATTATCTGATGCTTTGTACAAGTTATTTGTTGGTATATGATGAAATGGAGCTATGATAGCTTTTAATTAAATGTACATATTATCCAGATAAGAATTATGAATTTCATCAATTGATTTGATTGTGTTACTTCTGATGTAACTGATAAAGAGAACGGAGTAAACGAGATAAATCTAAATCCTGAGCTATTTAGCGAAACGAAGGTGGTTGTAAATCCTTCCTGTACTTGAATTATTCCACCATGGCGATATTATGAGAAAAGAGGATAATATAACATAAAATCCTAACTTTGACTATCAAGAGAGATGCGAATATCCGATCCCGTTGAGCATTGATGAGTCGGTACCATGGTGTCTACATATACACATATATATGCATTCATGCATTCATGGCCCCCGAGTCACAGGTATGATTCGTGATCGGGGAGAACTTATATTTTCATTACTGGCCCCTGAGTCACAGGTTTGATTCGTGATCAGGGAGGAATTACACTTATTTTTATCAGCCCCTGAGTCACAGGTTTGATTCGTGATCAGGGAGAAATCAGACTTATTTTACAAGCCCCTAAGTCACATGTTTGATTCGTGATATGGGAAGAATTATACTACTATTTTTATCGGCCCCCGAGTCACAGGTATGATTCGTGATCGAGGAGGGTTTTACTTTACATCATTTGCCCCGAGTCAGAGGTATGATTCGTGATCGGGAGAGTATAGATATTTATATCATTGGCCCCCGAGTCGCAGGTATGATTCGCGAGCAGGGAGAGATATTGGGCCACGAGTCATATGTATGATTCGTGATCGGGTGAGTATATATATTTATATCATTGGCCCCCGAGTCGCAGGTATGATTCGCGAGCGGGGAGAGATATTGGCCCACGAGTCGCAGGTATGATTCGCGAGCGTGGAGGTTTACTTTATCGAGTCAGCGCACGAGTCGCAGGTATGATTCGCGAGCGTGTGGAGCTTTATGACCGAGTCAGTCCTTATGACCCACCCTTATGACTTCGGCCGATAGTCTTGTCCGTGTCGGTTATATATATATATATACATACATAAGCATTTGCATTGAGTTGGGATCGTGCGATGGTGAGTTGAGAAACGATACTGAGTACTGGAAAGTGAATAATTGAGATAACAAGATAAGGTATTTCAGATAATGAGAAAGAAAACAAGTGATATATATATGATCAGCTTACAAAGAAAAGTTATGTTTGAGACCAGTTACCTGTTTGTTGATTACATGCCCTTATACTTGATGTATTCTCTCGCACAATTTATTGCTCGGCATAAATCTTATTTTATTATGTACTGGACCTTAGTGAGTATATATTCCACCTCTCGTCACTACTCTTTACGAGTTTAGACGGGATACTCACTGGGTACATATTTGTTTATATGTACTCATGCTGCACTTTCTTTTCTTTTCTGCACTTGATTGTGCAGGTGTTGAGGCTGGTCCGTCTGGTCGTCCGTCCGCTGGTAGATACTGATCGCGGTGTCGCTCCATACGGTGAGCTGTCTTCTTGGCGTCATCCTGACAGCACCTCTGGAGCCTTCTAGTTTCATTTTGCTCAGTCTTTTGTTCCAGACTGCGGCTTGTATTTTTGTATATGTATATTTCAGTTGCTGTATCTATGTAGCTGCCTGTTGACATNTGACCTCATATCGCTGCTATATTACGCATTATATTTGTTATAAATTGTAAATAACTGGAATATCGAGTTCGGGGGTAGTAACTCCTGGGGACTTATATGTTGGCTTGCTTAACCTCGCCGTTAGGTGCCATCACGACCTGAACCAGGTTTTGGGTCATGGCAGCTTGGTATCAGGGCGCTTACGTTCACATAGTCTCACAAGTCACGGGCAAACTCAGTAGAGTCCTGCAAATCGGTACGGAGACGTCTGTACTCATATTCGGGAGGCTATAGAGTGTTAGGAAACTCCTTTTGTTCAGAATCTATCGTGCAGTTGGCCTTATACTCAATTTGTTCTTCTATTCTCTCACAGATGGTGAGGACACGTGCTTCTCATGATCCTAATTCGGGGGAGGCTGCTACCCCTGCCGCTCGAGGACGAGGTCGAGGCACTCGGGGTAGGGCTCCTGCTGGTAGGAGGGGGCGAGGGCGTCCCAGAGCTACACCAGCTGCACCAGTGGATGATCAGTACATTGATGAGCAGGAGGAGCTGCCTCCAGTAGCACCACCTCCAGTGGACTTTATGACGGCATCAGGCTTCCAGGAGGTCATGGGACGCATGCTGAGATTCATGGACACGATGTCGCAGGCGTGCATCCTTCCATCAGATCCTGCTACCTCTCAGGCAAGAGGGGGAGTTCAGACCCCTACAGCTCAGACTACAGAACCACATCATACTCCAGATATTCCGCCGGTTGTTAGAGCTCAGCCTGGGTTAGAGGCATCAGGATCCAGGCCAGTTCTGAGAAGGGATCAGCATAAGTTATTGGGGAGAATGACGCAGCTACACCCTCTAGTCTTCAGGGGTGAGCAGGGAGAGGATGCCCAGGACTTTCTAGAGAGGTGCAGGGACAGACTGCACAACATGGGTATATTGGAGTCTCACGG